>NDXB01000882.1:0-66625 GCA_002631895.1 Agapornis roseicollis
TCAAAACACCAGCTACTAAAGAGAAGAAAAACTGACTGCAACTGCTGAACCCAGGACAGTCAGGAACTCGCTGGATGGCCGGGCCCAGAGAGTGATGTTGAATGGTGTTGTGTCCAGCTGGCAGCCGGTCACCAGTGGTGTCCCTCAGGGGTCTGTGCTGGGACCGGTTTTGTTCAATATTTTTATTGATGACATGGATGAGGGTATTGAGTCCTTTATCAGTAAGTTTGCGGATGACACTAAGCTGGGAGCTTGTGTCGATCATTTGGAGGGAAGGAGGGCTCTGCAGAGAGACCTGGATAGGTTGGAGAGATGGGCAGAGGCCAACAAGATGAAATTTAATAAGTCTAAGTGCCGAGTCCTGCATTTTGGCCACAAAACCCCTCTGCACTGTTACAAGCTGGGGACAGTGTGGCTGGACAGTGTACAGGCAGAAAGGGACTTAGGGGTACTGGTGGACTGCCAGCTGAACATGAGCTGGCAGTGTGCCCTGGTGGCCAAGGCCAATGGCATCCTGGCCTGTATTAGGAATGGTGTGGCCAGCAGAAACAGAAAGCTTCAGGAGTAAATACTCATCATTCATAAACAGCCAAATGTGGCTGAGAACACAACATTGCCCACTGTATCCTCACTGGAGGGGAACTCATCCCACCCATCCCTGGTGATCAGGCTATAGCCCCAACCTCCCTCCAGCTGCCAAAGAGCAGTGATCACTGCTCAGACTCTCCTGAAGCCTCGCCAAGCAGGATAAGAGGTTTCATATTCCATACCTTAACCTTCCCCACCCATCCCTTTCATTCCTCTCATCCTTGAAGCAGTTGGAGGAACCTGCGTTATAAGTGCTGCAGGAAAATGTACCTTTTACAGCACATGAGACAAATAATGTGAGTTCTTTTGGAAAATAAGCCTGTCACATAAATCACTGTTTTTTCTAAAGGGAACATAATGAGGAAATCATCTGGTAACATGACTGCAATTTCATGTGCAAAATCCTTGTAGGAATGATTCTTGTGTTCACCTTTGTGTCTGCTCTTAAATCAGTAGCCTCTTAACACTTCTAATTGGCATGCAGCTCTATGGCTCCAGTCTCTTGTAATATCACAGGGTATATTCATTGCTGGGGTAGTGCCTGGCCTGGCTCGGGGATGCAATGCATGGCATTGCTGCCTGAGCTGGCTAGTGACACCAGCCTTCAGGGCCTGGCTTTAGTTCCTTGGGAAGGAGGAAGGAAGCAAAGCGAGGGGCTCTTTAGGACATTACTGCTTTGAGAGATACAGATGGAGGAGAAGGTAAGAAACCTTTGGTGTGCTCAGCGCCAAGGGAAGGAGTTGCCTGGCCTGGGACACACCAGGCAGTAGCAAGCCTGATGTGTCCCAGGAAGAAATCAGGGTTGAAAGGCATGAAATCCCCATGTTGAGAGATTCTTTTTAATGCTGCCTATCCCAGGCCAATTTACCTGCTAGCAAAACCTGCTTTTAGCTAAATATTATTGGCAATTGTGCCAATAATAACACTATGAGATATAAACCTGTGGTTTTGTCATGGGAATAAAATCCCTTGCCCCAGAAAATCCCATACCACCCCCTCTTGTTTCCTTCAACACAAGACCAGCCACCCAGCTGGGCTGCCAGCAGCCATGTGACAGAGCAACAAGCACAGGAGTAGTGTATCAAGACAATGATATCCCAAAATTGAACACCAACCACTGTTAATACAGAGGAATCTAATAGCTGTATCTGTACTGATTTCAAGGGCTATGGGCTGATGATCTACCCCAACGGGGAGCACTACGAAGGTGAGTGGAGTGCTGAGCTGCGGAGTGGCTGGGGACGGATGAATTACCTGAATGGATCAGTCTATGAGGGACAGTGGCTGTTGGACAAGCCCCACGGGCAGGGAACACTGCATCTGCGTAAGTACCAATCATCCTTACCCCAGGAATCTGCCTGCTCCCTTCAAAGTGTTGGGTGCTGTTCACTTGATGTCTCTGCCATCCACATTTCTGTATGCTACATCTCCCACTGCAGCCTTGCACCAGGGTTGTGGCTGCTCCGTGTTGTATTCCTCTCCTGGTTTTAGGCAGTGCAAGATGTACAAGGGCCAGCTCAAGCCTGCAAGCCTGAAAGCTTGTTTTTGCTGTGATTTACATTTAAATGACTGGGATGCTTAGGGTTAGAGATAATGTACTGTTAGGACAGAGAAGAGCAAATCTCTTTTCAAGCCAGGCAGTTTGCCAGACATGCTTTCTAACTGCTGCATACCATAGAGTCCAGTTTCCAGCTGAGACAGGGAGGCATGAAAGCACAAAATGTAGTAATTTCTAAGTAATGTTAAGTTTGATGGCTTTGTAATGGAAAATAACTGCAGTGCTTGAAGGTAGTTGACATAGTTTCAGGTCCATAGGACCTTAGTACAAAAGGTGTAAGAAAAGCAGAATAGAAAAACAGGACTTGGGGATGGGGATTATCCCAGACTAGCAGATGTTTGGGAGGGGAGCAGTTAAACTAACTGATAAGTAGAAGAATGGGATGATTGCTGTGACTGTAATGTTAATTAAGCTGGTGCTTCAATGACTGCCTGAAGTTATGAAGATTGTTAAGGAAAGTAAACGACCCTTAAAGACCACCATCGCATGTATGCGTGTGGGAAACGTTCTGGAAAATGGTGTAATATGCCCAGTGACCATAGAAGGATGGCCTGTATAGCAATACGGGGACACAAGTTAGGAGGAGCTATCCCCCGTGTTTCCCGGCGCCGCAGTAAAGAATACCTGCTTGTCAGCTTGAAACTCTGTTGGCAAGTTTGTCCCTGGAGTTTTCTCCAAATCACAGCAGAGAAAAAAAAAAAAAAGACGTTTTCTTTCTGCATTCACTCCATCCCCCCTCTTTATTTCCAACACTGGCTCATGTTGAGCAAACTCAGGGGTTTCAGGATGATTCCCCATCCCCAGGTCCTGTTTTTCTATTCTGCTTTTCTTACACCTTTTGTACTAAGGTCCTAAGGACCTGAAACTATGTCAACTACCTTCAAGCACCGCAGTTATTTTCCATTACAAAGCCATCGAACTTAACATTACTTAGAACTGATTATATTTTGTGCTTTTGTGCCTCCTTGTCTCGAAGAGTACACAATCCCTTCCCAGAAATAACACTGAGCACATTACAGATTGGGAATGTTGGGTGCCATCTCAGCATAAAAATAGGAATTTGGATTTTTTTCCCTCCCCTTATTTTGCAGGGAGTTTAACACATTTTTCTTGCAAAGAAAGCCAAGAATCCCAATCCTCTGTAATACCAAGCTCAGCATTCCAGGGACATTTGGATAAATAATCTCTTTGTATTATTATTCATCTATACTATTTTTTTGCTTGAAAGTGATCCCAAGGCTGGTAATTACCTAAGCAAAGCAGCTGGGAGGAATGAGCATGACCTTGACTGCACATCACAGGCTTGACTGTGTTCTCTCTGCTGACTGTAAAGTCACTTTGAACTGATGGCTCATCCAGATGAAATCAGCACCTACTTCCAGGGGTAACTCCTTCCAGGGATCTGCTTTGTTCCCATCAAAGTCATTGCTATAAACTTAAAACCACTGCAGGCTGAGCTGCAGCTGATGAAACATTTCAGAGCTTGGTTGCCTCCAGCATAGCCTGGAGCCACTTACAAGCTAGATTCCTTTTGGTTAAAATTAGCCAGATCAATTATTTCATACCCACAACCTCAGTGTATTCAGTTCAGCTGCTGGAAGTGTGCCCACGTGCTGGCAGCTTTGACATGGTGAAAGGAACTGAGTTCCTTCAGCGGAGGTCACGATGAGCTGCAGCTCAAGATTGAATTGCTTACAGTGGCAGTGTGCCTGGGGAGGGTGAGCTTGGCTGGGAGCACTGCTCTGCTACAGCCCAGTGCCAAATGGCTTTTAAACCAGAACATTGCACATCAGCAGGGATCTCAGTAGCGAGCAACGCAGCTCTTGGATGCTCTAGGAGGAGAGTGGAGGAGGGCAGGCAGGTGCCACGGTGCAGCCAGGGCATTCAGTGGTCCCTATATCATAGCCAGGTCTGTGATTTTGGTGGTGTCTGAGCTGTCAGTGGCTGGAGAGTGGAAGTTGCTCCCGTCAGTGGGTAGGGCAGGTTGGTATTGCACATAAGCACACCACCAGATCCAAGCTGAAGATAACCACTGCCATGGCTCCAGCCTGTAAACCAGCCCCTGCCTGAGGGGCCTGGCAGTCCCCAGCTACTTCTGTGGCACTGTGTGGGGTGCCCTGGTATTTTGGCCAGCTCTTGCTACAAAGAACAGCCAAGTTCAGCTGAGAACCAAAGATCTTTCCACTAAACAACTCTGTCAAAAATCCCTATGGTTTTTGGCTTAGAAACACTGCATGTAGAAGAAAGGGATAGCAGAGGACTCTTATAGTGACAACAAGGTGGCCTGGATATATCCCAGCCAAAACATTACCATGGCTGTGGTGCCTCTTCTCAACCAGTATCCCTGGATGAGGCTGCCCTCTTCCCCTTGCAGTTCTGCTTTCTGTGTTGGTGATGATGGATTCCTGGAGAGCAGCACAGAGCCTTAAAAAATCCTCTCTCAACTTGCAGAAAAACACCAAGAGATACAGTAAAGCTGGAAAAACAGCCTGTTACTGATTGCCTGAACCATTCAGACACTCAGCAGTTCTTGCCCTGTAATTCATTGAGGAAAAACATAGCTACAAGTATTCTTTGAAATCAAGATTATTTTAACTGGACATCAGTCAGACAGTGCTGCTGTTCCATGCCCAGACAAGCAAACCTCTTCAAGCCACAAATCCTGTGTGATTTGTTGTGGTGACAAACCTAAAACTTACATCCTGTAATTTCCCATGCTGTAAAGAGTGACTCAGTGACTACTCCCTTATCCTGAGCTCCATAAATCAGCAAAAATATTATAACACTGTTAGAAGAACAAAGCAAGCGAACACAGTTTGTGTGGCAAGCAGGCAAGTGTGGGCTCCTTCCACAACCTTTCCTCCCTTGGTGGCCCAGCAAATAGAGCCCCCTTAAAATTACTAAGAGGAGCCAAGCATGTTTCCTCTTCTGTCCATTCCCTGTGTTGGTTGTTTTTGCTCTTAGCCTTTTAATGAGATGGTGCAAATTTCATGGTCTGTTCATGTATTTAATTGCAGCCAATGAACATCGGTACGAAGGAAGCTGGAAAAATGGAAAAAAGCATGGCCCAGGGATGTATTTCTACTTGGATAAGGGGCAGCTGTTGGAAGGTGTCTGGAAATCAGATATACCAAAATGTGGACTTGTGATTGACTTCAACAAAGATAAAGCTCCTGTCCCTACTCAATATCCAATCCCAAAGGTAATTGTTTGGAAATCTTGGTTTTGCTGGTGGTGTTGCATTCCTGAGTGCTTGGGTCAGCTCTCCAGGTAGTATTTCACTCTTCAAGTGAGCACTCCCATGGGATTCCCAGCTCACTGGGCGTGTGCTCAGTGTCTTTTGGCCAGCAATGTCCTAAATTGCCCTGTAGGGACAACAACTCATCCAGCCACTGCTGGAGCCTCCCACTCACCTACATCTGAAAAAATGCAGTTCTCATGCACCAGAACTGCTTAGAGACTTGGAGAAGCACAAAGGAAACAGGGACAATAGAGGCAGAGACAATAGTGGGATGTACGTCAAAACCAGATGGTTTCAGCAAGCCAAAGTGCTAAAGCCAACGAGACAGAGCTTGAAACGTGTGTCTGCAATGCCAATGTCAGCCATTTCCTTTACCTGGGCACCCAGTCAGGGGCTCACCCACATCCAGCAGCCCCACAGCTAGAGGGGTGCATGTAGCTGCCCACCTTACCCCAAGGTGACATCTCAGCTGGGTGTCTGAGAGCCAACAGCCTCCACTCCCCTTTTCCCTTAAGACTGACAGGGGCTGCAGAGAAAGAGCTGGTTCTGCCTTCTCCCAGTAAGGCATGTGACATGCTGGGCCATCACACAACTTCGGTGCAGGAGTGAGAGGATAGGAGAGCCTATCCCCAGCTCCATGCCCTTGGAGAGCAGAGACTGGGATCAGTATGGAACAGATAAGGACAAGTGGCCTAAAGTCTCACCTTGAATGCCCAAAGCCTGTGCTGCACATGAGAAACAGGCTCCATATTCCAAGGAATAGTTACTGCAGGATACAGGTGGGGAGGCTCCTCTTTGCTTAGAGCCAAAGCAGAACCACACTGGATAACCAGAACACAGTCCATAACACAGGGAATGGCACAGCCCCATCACAGGTAAAAGCTGCCTCCCTTCCTCATCTGCTCCAGGAACAAGGTTGTTAAGAGATGATTTTGAGCACACACAGCTTGTTAAAAGCTCACAGCTGTTCCATCTTCCCTCCTTTTTTCAAGGCTGGTTTCTATAGCAAGGGCCCTTTGAGCACAGGCATTTTTGACAAGGCAGCTAATCCGGTAAGTACTAGGCACACCCACAGAAGCACAGAATAACAAACACCAAATACTCACTGGGGAGAAAATCTCTGTTTTGCAAAAGGAGTGAAAAGAGCAGTACTTTTACAGCTAAAAATATATATCTGATAAGATTTGTTAAAGGTCACCCAAGAACAGCCTCAACAACCCATGAAAGAGCCTGGGAGGAGTCAGTATTTTGCCAAGGCAGGATGCTCAACCCTGGCTGTTTATTTAACTCCACAGAGACCAAGTTATGACCCACTTTTCTTCTGCTCTCTAAGCAAAAAGAAAGCATCAGCTTTCACTGCTGTTATTGAGCTTTCCATTGGAAGAGATTTATTGATCTCAGAATATGAAGGAAGTAACAGATAAAAGGATAATTGACTTCAGATTTTCATAAACCTTTTGTTAAATTACTGTCACAAGCAGCTGTTAAAGAATGAGTAGGGCAAATGTTAGAAACTGCCAAAACCAGACATGCACTAAATAGCTTTTGCCTGCAAGAGACTAAGGTATCTGAGCTTCTTCATGGGAGAAGCATCAGTGTGTCCCCTCATTTAGAGGAAAAAGGAGTAAACAGAGGGGGTGCACAGGACAGAAAATGCCTGAAAACTGGAGAGCAAATATCATCAGTTTTGAAGGAATCCAGTGCATAGATGACAGGGTTGCATCAAGGCAGAATTTAAACCTAACTGCAGGGATGGGGAAAGACACAACATGGTGGACTTAGGATATTTGCTCTTGTAATTATTGAAGCCAAGGCTTCAGAAAGCCTAACAAAACCAATAAGAAACCTGGACATCTTCCACCTGAAAGACCACCATACACACGAACCCCTCAGAAGGCATGAGGATATAGAAGCAGGTCAGTGAGATGACAGGTTGCTGCCAGGCCTTTAGCATTTCCCCCTCAAGAATCTACATCCAGTCAGTCTGGTTACTTGATTCCAGACTCCTGCTTTAACAGGAGCCTTAACACTCACTTGGGTGACTGTAATTACCTTTTAAAACTATACGGGAGACCCATAGGCTACAAATCAAACCCAGTTGTGCCAAGAATGTATCTTTTGCTAAAGGAGAATCAGTCCCCTCCACACAGAGCTATTCCAAGAAGATTAAGTGATGTTCAACATGCCAATAAAATTAGGGAAGTATAGCATGCTTCTAGAACAGCAATTGAAAGGCTGCAATACAAAATCCTAATGCATGGGAACTACTATGTTGCTGCTCAAATAATCAAGATCTATAAAACCTTAAGCTTTTTCAATTACACTGCATAAATGATTTGTATTCTTTCTATTCAGATTGAACTGGCTGATCCAGATGGTGTTTTAGAAGAAGCCCAGGCAATGTTTGACGACAGCCAAAATGAAGAACTGGATGCTGAAGGAAAAGAAGATGCATGATAAAAACACAATTATGAGTGAGTTGCTCAAACAAGCCTCAGATCCACACTGTGATGTATTGTGTCTTCTTTTTCCTTACTTTTCCCTCAAGGCTGCTCATGTAGAGTCGTAGAATGGGTTAGGTTGGAAAGGACCTTAAGATCATCTGCTTCCAACCCCCCTGAAACAGGCTTAGCTCAGAAGCTTTCTCCCACTCCCCCTTATTTTGGAAACAAAAAGGTAACTTTTTTCTCATCTCCTCTGTAAGAAATCACACTCCTGATGGGACCAAGGTCTTTCACATAAACTTCTAAGCAGCAAGGTCTCTGTTATATGCTATAAAAGAAAAGCTCTACAAAAGTAGTTAGGTAATTCTCCCCTGCTGCTCCCCCCAGACTTGTTGCAATATATACCTCTGACCCAAAATGTTTTTTAAAGTTGTAATGGACCATGTTTTTATTAATATAATTTTATTAATACCATTTTATGTGCTCTCTGTCTGCATTTTTCATAATGTTACCCTGGGTTTCCTCCCTAACCCACAAGCACTGGATCTCACCCAGGCTCTGCTCCTTGGCCAGCCATGTGCTGGACTCAGAGCACTCACCAGCACTGCACTGGCTGCTCCAGTTCTACCCAGCGTAAGGACCAAGCCATGTAGAGCTGCACCACTTCTAAGCATCAGCCACAACACCAAAGGAAGCTGGCACTGCAGCTGGCTGGCAAGAACTGGCCAGGCAAGTGGGTCATTAGTTCACCTAATTAAATGCCTGCTTCCAAGCATCACCTCTTGCTTACAGTTCATTTGGTCCCTTGACTCTTCACCTTTTCCAGGCTGAAAAATAACCTACTTATCTGTTTAAGCTCTCAGACAGTACCAATACAACATGCTTAGTCCCAAGATTTAAGCAGTGCTGACAGGAGGAAGAGCATTTCAATTACATTCTTTGTACCTGTCTCTGTGAACAGGAAATTTCATCTTCATGTTACAACTGAAATGAGTAAGGCATCCTCAGAAATACATGGGATTAGCACAATATAGCTGAAGAGATAAGGGACATAGAGAAAACAAGTCTATTTAAGGCCTCTAGATAACAAATAATCAGCAACAATAGAGTACATTTTATTTCACTGACATATTTTATACCTAAATAAGAGATATACAATAACCAATGTTTAAAAGGCTTGAGGTAAATGCATAACACCATTAGTATAAATAAGGGATTAAAAAATTCTAAGTGCACTCAGTGTTTAGATCCATGTGTCCAGGCCTGGTTACTGCCTCTGGCACCCAGTTACAAGACTGTGCCCAAGGTGTAACTTTCATGAACATTTCCACAGGTGGAAAATGAGACACATACTCAATATCATGGCTTAAAGTGCAGAAAACAGTCAGAAAAGCAGCTGTAGTAACAGCACCATTAGCTCAGAACCTACCAGCTTGAGAAAGTTAAAAAGAAGGTTGTCCCACTAGCTTCTAAATCTGCAGTTCTTATACAAACAAAAAACTCCACACACTTCTCTGTCACTCAGTAAAAGATCCACAAAATAAAGAGAAATTTAGTTACTTATCCATGAGAGCAAGTAATTTTACAAAATAAACTTAGAAAACACATTTTCTGGACTTCCATTCAAAATCACATGGCAACTTTCATATACTCAGTTTATGGACAGAAGAGTAATTGTTAAGCCTGACAGCATCCCTTGCTCTAATGTGAAAGGTTTTCTTCCTTTACTGAGGACATTTAAGTGTCTTTTTGCCCTAAAGAAGAGTATTCCTGTAATGGGAATATGTATTTTGTGCCTACTACCAAGATTTCACATTTTGCAATGCTGCTTCATGAACACCTTCACTAACATAATCCTTCCAGTGCTCCATGAATAAGCAGCTGTGGGATGGCAGTCACAATTCTCACCATCAGATTTACATCAGGAACAGAATGTACTTGAAGCACAATGTAATGACAGAAGTAGAGAAAATCCAGTTTAGCCTCTGTATGCCAAAAGGACTTGTCAAGATAGTAAGTGGAAAGCTCTTTTTTGCCTATGAACCAAGAATGTTGCTGGGGAAAAAAGCCCAGCAGGTTGTGTTTTATAGCTATTTTTCAGAATGCAAACACTACAGGTAGCCTTGTCAACACATTTCACTGTGGTGGTGCTGATGTGAAGAATCAGTCCCATGTGCTTCACAAGGATGCTTCAGTATTTAACACATTCTGCCAAACTAACTGTAGTAAACACATCCTACAGTTTGTAAACGGATTGAGACAACCTGAGGCAAGGCTGTGGGTACGAGAGGCCACATTCAGCCCAGGCACAGTCAGGTACAGTCCCA
Source organism: Agapornis roseicollis (assembly GCA_002631895.1). Taxonomy (NCBI): domain Eukaryota; kingdom Metazoa; phylum Chordata; class Aves; order Psittaciformes; family Psittacidae; genus Agapornis; species Agapornis roseicollis. The sequence continues at coordinate 10,159 of NDXB01000882.1, forward strand.
TTGTCTTGTCACATTCACTCCTGTCCAATTTCAAAATTTCAGGTTTCTATTCCACAGTGTTAGCTACGAAGGGGAGGTCAAGTTTTGTTCCATTTCACTTGAAATCTATCTCAATTTGTGTTCAAAAGAACTGCATTCCAAAAATTCCACCTTTACACATAGCTGGAATTCCTGAAGCAGCCCAGGACAAGTGCTGCAACCTTTCATGGACAAACCTCTTCTGAGAGACCAAAAGGAAGTTTCTGCTTAAAGAAGAAATAAGAAGTGACACAGTAGCCTTGTTGCCAGACATGTGTCTGAAAGCAAACAGCAGTATTAATTACAAATAACCTACTTCCATAAATAAATACACATAGAGAAGAGGAGTCTTCCAGATCCTTTGGAAGCCAAAACTGTGTAACACATTATTAAATACAACACTTCAGCAAGGAGAAGGCTTTTTCAAAACAAGGAAGACCAAGGCATAGCGAATTACTTGGGAATTCAATGCAGAGAATGCACCTTTTGCTGCTTGTATCTGAGGATTTATTAAAAATACATTTTTAACATAAAAGTATAAAATAATCACTACTTTGGCTTGGAAAAAACACAGCAGTGGTTTTGATTTTCAAGCAATAAAAATTATCCAGTGATAATTTCCATTTAGTTCCTTCTTGTTAAAAAGAGATTCCTAAATGGGAAACAGGCAAATTATCTCTTCAGATAATATGTGCCAGCTTGTGAGAACTTTAAAAACAGTTATTGCTTTTATCTTCTTCCAAGGAAGAGTAGAGTTGAGTCTCATTCCTACTCATGTGGCCGTACCACATCACAGTAAGACTAGGCATGGGCGTTTAGCAGGTTATACAACATGAAAAGGCGCTGGAGAAATCAGGAGAGTAACAATTACTTGGCAGCAAAACCTAGCGGGGAAGGTGGTGGAAAGCTTTCACTTCTCCCATCTGTCAGGCCTTCCAGAGAGAACAGCACTAGCACTGAAACCAAGTGCTAATTGCTGCATATCCCAAGTAATTTGTATCATGCCATGCAATATGAATGGGACAAGCAGTATCTTCTAGTAAATGCCAACATCAAATACAGAGAGGAGGGAAAAAAGGAAGCTTCTCTATCCATCCCTAACAAACATCCTCATTTACAATGTTATTTTCCATGTGTTTATACAGCCACCATCCAGCATTAACAACAAACAAGTGTTCACAAGAGGAGGGGTGCACACACAATGTGAGCACACGCTACCAACCATACCTTCAAACAGCTCAAGTTTTATGAAAGAAACGGTTTTTCCTCCTCTCTCAAGGGTCAGAACAACATTTATAATCTCTCTTTAAATGGTAATCAACAGTTTGACCAGTTCATCCACAGGGGAGCCAACAGAACAAGGCAGAAGCAGAAGAGTGGGTTTAAGTACAGGATTATGCAAAATGGGTAACTGCTGAGGAGATGGTGTCACCTCTGTGATCCAGCTGGTCCTGGAGCCGTGCAAATTCAGCAAGTTCATTCAGTTCTTGAAATTGCCTGTCTGTTTTATGGCTCACCAGTGACCTGTAGAAGTGCACTGCAAACACAATGAAAATCAGTCCAAAGGGAACCATAATAGATGTTGATGCAATGGCTGCTGCCTGTCCCGATGTGATGGTAGTAGTACTGTTGCTCTGGAGTGGATTGTCAGTTTTCTTCTTTAAAGGAAGAAACTTCACCCAACACAGTAACACCACCTCTGCAAGAAAGAGCAAAGTCCCAATGACAGTTGAAAATGCCCACGCCAGCTCGATGTGCCGATGCATACGCTCGTGAGGAGATTCCTTTACAGAGTTGAGATTATGCACATTGCTAACAGCCTCTATGTTTGGAAGAATGCAGGTACTTATCATGAGTGCAAAAAGGTGAACTGCAACAAGAACAGTAGTACAGGCACTGAAGGCTATCAAGAGACCTTGAGGGTAGTCATGTTCTGCATCTAGCTGAACTTCTACCATAGCCACCTGAAAGGGAAAGATGAAATATATTTACATACAATTCCACTACAGATTATTTTACATGTAAAAGTTCCAGAAGATCATCTGATTAAAACAAAATAATAGTCTGCATTTAAATTTCTTTTCATGTCAGTCTGCACCCTTTTAATTACCTCCACATTTAGATCTGAGCTATCAAGCAAAGGTCACTCTTCATACTGTTGCAGAACAAACCATCAGTATGCATAAAAGCTATTAAGAGTACAACCACTTTGCCACCTCCTGCTTACCCCAACAAAACAGATGAACTTTGTGATAGACATACTCAGACACTAAAGGTGAAACTTCACTTATCTAGAACATGAAAGCCTGTGAAGGCAGCAGATTGCCTGTCACAATCTTGGTGGTCCTTTCTCCTTGGATATTTGTCTTAAAGTTCGGAAGAGCAGGAGCCTTTCAGTAAAAAGAACACCTTTCCATGGGGCTCTCAGCTATAGTCTTTCACTCGGAATAAGTATTTAAGCAGACTCTAGAACAGATTCAAAGCGGTCTCCACAATGTCCACAGCATCAAACAGGTCTGTCAGAGGCTGAAGGAAAGACAAAAAGTCTCCCAGAGCAGGTAATGCAGACATCACTAGCCACTGACTTTGGAAGCTGCATTTAGCCTCCTCTTTAGGCAAGAAGAGCTATCTCATGAAGATACTCCAAGGTCCAGCCCTCCACTATTGTATGGGTCCATGCCCTTTTATAAACTTAGATATCCAAACCTGCCTATGCTTAAGGAGCAAAAATTAGCTTGAAGTAACAGCATTAGGAAGCTCAAACTCAGCTCAAAGGTTTTTTAATAAAGAAAATAAATTAGAATGTCTTTTAAAACTGTGAGGTGGTTTTATGCACATGCAATTGATGAGTAACATCAATCCCAGCAGCTCTCCTAAAAAATAACCTTTCCTGATAAGCCTGCCTTCCAGACAAAGCACAGTCCCAAAAAGGGAATAATGCAACAATGTCTCTATGTTGAGTGCTCTTTCTCAAACGATCTTATTAAATAAATAGACAAAAATATGCTCAAAATGCAGATGCAAAAGAAAATACCTAACAGCCATCTTAAATATAATACAATGCAAGGGAGATGCGGAGGCTGCTGTTGAGCACAGTTCAGGCTGATTCACACCAGCCCTTTCTTCAACAAAGAATCAAGACCACTCTTAATCTTTCGTTGAAATAACACAACTTGCTAGCCCAGCAAAAGATAACCTGGTTTAGAAGTGGTGATCTGCTAGCTGAGCTGCTTCTGCAATGCCTCTGGTAAACGCAAAGCTGGCACAGGCCCATGTAACTGAAGCAGCAGCAGTTGTACCAGGACCTCACTCTTAGTAGCACGAAGCAATGAACCTTGTTCTTCTGTAGCATATCAGTTCACCCTCAAAAAGACCATGAAACAAGTTCATACAACACAGTGTCTGAAAAAATCAGCTCTTTTGAGTCCCACCAATACAGGTTTAGCCATTACCACATGCCATTAGCAATGGTTTAGGCAGTTCTCAGCCTGCAGCACACATTTCAAACACCTAATTCTCATCAAACTGCTATGAAGAAACTTTGATGAAGCACAGGTAATAGGGATGCAGGGAGACACAGAAACTAGGATCCAAAGACAACTGCAAACACAGTAAGAACATCCAAACCTCACTATGTTGCAAGAGCTGAATCAAGCTACACCTAGCCTGGGATCCCACCTTCTTCTGCTCTCAGAACCAGCATGTTCCAGGACACCAGAACTCTTCTAATGCACCAAACATTAAGCCAGCTAAGGGTTTGCTCAGACATGTTCCAACAGGCATGCAGGGCCATTTGCCAATACTTCAATTCCTTTCTTGAAAGCTTTTATTGTCACAACCCTGAGCACCCGGCCAGCTACCAGTTTCCAAGTGTTCCAAGAAGCTCACCAAGAAATTACATTAACGCAGATGCAGTTATTGCTCAAAGATTTAAAACTACCATTTATCAACCGTGGGAAACTTCATATTTGAGAGGACAAACACTCAGTCCTCGGGTCTCTAATATCTTGCTAAGTCTTAGCATACTCGTGGGATGTTGGGCTTCCTGTGTTTTTCACAGAACAATTGCAACCTTTCACCACAAAGAAATAATTTTCTTCCTTAAAGAATGCTCTTGTAAATTTACTGATGTCTAGACTCAAGACTGTCAAGCATGGCAAGACATTCTAATCCTTTTTCCTAATACTCATTATATTAACATAGCCATGACACTGAAGAGCTTCTTAAGATGAAGACTTTAAGAACTGATGTATTTAATTTGCCAAATATTGAAGACATTTTCTATTCCATTAATCAGTGTCTCCATGTCATAATGATATCAAGCATCTGAATTGCACCTTAGACTCTTAATTGCAATGTACCATCTGTCCTGGAGCTACTGTTCCCATTTCAGACCATCAAGAAGAAATATTTTCTTCCTTTCTCAGCCTACCCTGAGCTGAAAAGAAATGCTAAACAATGACATTACATCTAAATGTACCTATTTCTGATTTGGCTATAATTACATGCATGATCAAAACAAATCTTGTAAGAGACTAGCTTAATTTAAGCAGCTTTCAGATACTCAGCTCTGTGCGTAGATAACCACCAACAGAATCATGGGAACAACTACTAAAAGGAGATGCCCATAGCAGGAATCCAAGTTTTCCTGGGATAAGATAACTTCATATTAATATTGTTGAGTGCTTCCCTAAAACAGTGACCCCAGGAGTACCTACAACCATTAAACATTAATGAGAAGGCTTAAACCCAAGTTTACAGGCCTCGGTTTCTATGACTGACCAATGCATTAACACAGACCTGCTTTACACAGAAGCTCATTATGCAGGTAGGTCCCAAATAATCTCTCAAAAGAAAATGCACTTAAGTTGCAGTTGTGACTGACACTGGTGGTAGAAACACCTTAAAAACAGGAGTAGGGAAGCAAGAAAACTTTCCCATTCATTCAGTCTCTTTGTGCTCATGCCTAGCAGAGTGACTCCAGCTTGACCCACAAGTGAAAAAACAGTTCATGTTTTCTGTCAAGGAAGCTAATTTGGGAACCCCTTTCACTATAAACGAGCAGAAAACCTGCCAACTCTTTTCAATTGCAAGCCTCTGTTCTTTACTTCTGGGCCAAGCTTGAGCCAGGCACCTAAACAAAAAGCTCCATTTTTCAGTAGGAGGCCCTGTGCCCGTTTTCAAACAGCGATGCAAAGCATCGGAAGTTCTCTCCTTTGCCCTGTGATTCCAAAGTGCACAGATCACAACTGCTCTTTTAAGGTAACGCTTGAGAAAACAGGGTCCCAGGGAGGTTATCTGATATGATTCAAACCCATACAAAGTCTGAACTCACAGGTACATCCTCATGTTCTATGCAGGAGAATGTTTTCCTGTGCCCTCTATTAGGCTTCTCTGCTGGTTCAGAAGACAGGCCCCTCAGGGCAGGAACTGTCATTGATGTCTGCACAGTATCCACTGTGACATGTCTCAGCACCTTCTCCCTCACCACTTTCAAAGCTTCTTTGAACACATGCCACATGATTTCTGCTCTGCAAACATCCTGTCTTGCTGTATAACCACTGAATAATGTAGGTTGGAAGACACCTCAAGAGGTCACCTGGTCTAATCCCTGGCTCAAAGAGCTAATTTTAACTTCAGATCATCCTACAGGTATGACTGACAGATTTACTACAGCTCTTGACAAAGTTGTGAATCTGAAATACAGCTTCTTGACAAAATTAAAGGGCTCTTATAACATTAGGATGCAATACTGGAGTTCTCATAACCATAAGGAAGGTGGGCATTAAGGAAGATGTCAGAAAATAACTGAACTTGGGCACACAATCATGTTAAGGCTCTGACAGCCCTGGATTTCAGAGTCACAGCAGCCTGAATACCACCACATTGCATGAAATTCAACAGCTTGCCCTTTAGAAGAATTAGGATCTCAATTTTATTTAAGGTGTTCATATCCTGAAATAAATTCCTTTCACTTGTTTATAATGCTTCCATGCCTTACTAAGGGGGGGAGGGAGGCTTAAATAAATCTCCTGCTTTTAAATGCAAATCAAAGTCCTGCATGCTCTGAAGGTTTCTGTCTACACAGGGTACTGTGTACTAGCACTTACACAGGGCTGCTGACAAATACTGACTCTACCACTTTGCAGAAGTGAGCTGTGATACACTAATAAAGCAATTTTCACCAGTAATAACAATTAATGTAAAGAAGCAGTCACACACAGAGCTGTAAATGAAGCTCATATTGCTGCTGAAATGCAGGATTGTCACTTGTTTGTTTTTACCACAGCAGCAGGACTGTTGAATTTGATGACTTGCTTCAGATCTTAGCATTATTCCCCAGTTTTATAAGCTTCTAGGCAGGATGTTGGTCTCACTTAGATTGGTTTTAATTCCAGCATAATGCAAGCTTCGTATTCGTGTTTCAAGATAGGTGTTTGTGAAGAAGTATCCAGGGAAATAAAAACATGACAGAGAAGAAGAACAAGAGGAAGAACTGCAGCAAGAGCCACCCATGTAACAAGTCACACTGACACTCAAGACGTTCAACACAGGAACAAAGGTAACTGCTCTCTGTTATCATGTTCAATGGCAACAGCAGCAAACAGAGTGAGAGCTTTCTGACTTAATCACAGGCTTGCATCTTTTTCAGAATCAGTAGCCACTGCTGTAGAGAAAGGGAAATAAAATGCCTTGACTCAAGTAAATCTGTATTATCTATGAGCTATTTATAGATTACTTTCTCTCCTCCCCTTCCCCACAGAGATGACTCTGAGCTCTGGTCAGCAGGAATGTAACACGTGCTGGAAGCTGTGCTGTAACTGCCTCACTATCTCTCAGGGTTATCGAATACTAGCATTAGCATACAGCTGCAAGTCACGGCTGAGTTCAGCATGCCATGAACACAGAGCTTCAAATCAGACGGTCACAGCTAATTCAGACTCCTCACTGTTAGTTATACCTCTGAAGAACATGTGTGGCCAATTCTCCACATGCTGTAACCAGAAGCTGCAGTCAACAATTAACCAATGGCCCTGTGATGGGATGGCTGTAGATTTGTGTCCAGTACCCCACAAGATGCTATCTGACCAGCTCCAATTACAAGTGCTCTGCTATCCTTGGTATCTGACAGATTCAGACAAGAATCACAGAGCAAGAAACCCATCTCATTAAAAGTGACCAGGTTTAAATACAGACAATGTCATAATGACCTATTTAATGGAATACTTTGAGGAACACTGTCTCTTGGTATGATCACATTCTAACTCATGCAGTTAGAAGCCTTATAGACTGTAACAAGCAAAACAGCTTTGGAAAGGGGGTCAATGTCAGCTTCAAACATGTGTCTTAAAGCCACTAACCACCTCTTCATGATCACAAGTTTAGAGTTATCTGTATACTCTTGCAAAATTGTTCTCCTCCCTGGCCACAAGTACCATTCCTAAATAGGAAATGAAGAGGACAAGATGATTTTTATACAGCCTAGTGTGTCAGGAATGGCTTAAAAGAAAGCTGTGATGATGCAACATCACAGCTGCATTTTGTAAGGTTTTATCCACACAGTAAGAGGATGTGAATCTTACCTGGAGAAATGTATCAGTGCTGCACCACCTTCACCTTGTGGACCAACACACACCAAGGTAGAATTGTGCATGGTGACCACTAAAATATTTCAATCAACACCTATCTGCAGAAATATTTTACTACCTTTACTTGCTGCAGCTAGGCTAAGTTTTGACTACATCTAGCTACCCATATAGTTACATGTGCAAGTGGCCCTTCTTAGCACATGCCACTCTTAGGGGGAAAAAAAGCCCCAAGTGCACAGAATTTGTTTCTCCAAATCCTCAGGTTCGCATCACAAGTTATTTTCAGTAACAGATTCCATCTTCTGCCCCATTGCTTGTGTCTGTGTGTGGGACCACAGACCAAAGTTGAGAACCAGACTGGTGTCATAGCACTGTCTCCTCAGCTCCTGAGCTGGTCGGTTGGTCTCCGTTTTCCTGACAGCTCTATTCATTCCCAGAGGCAGAGGAGCAGAGCCAGGCTCTCTCAGTGCCTGCACCATTCATTATGGGTTATAAACAACTCAGAAAGACTCTGCATGAGCCAGAATCAGTCACCGAAAATTGAATACAATCACAGTATTTAATTTTATTTTGCTACTAAGCATGAAAAGACAATACCCACATAATAAGAGTAAATGCATTTTGAGAAGGTAGTATCTCTACACGGTGTTAAGAGTAAATCTATTCAGTAAGCATGAGGTCAGATAAGACAGCACAGCAGGGAGAAGAAAGAGCAGCTCAGTATCACCTTTACATCTTCCACTTGCAGCTGGTATAAGACAGAACAATGAGAGACTAAAGTACTTCACACTGCCTGAGACAGGGATGTTCAAAGGAGCAACAAAACACTGCTTTCATGACTGAAGAGGAGAACCCTTTTATATGGGGAAAAATTCTTCAGTGCACAGCTCTAATCTGTAAGTACAACAGTGATACAAAACGTAGAGTAGCAGCAGAAGGCATGGAATTGGGCCTGTAACACTTGCAGGTTGCAGTATGCCATTGTTCTGTGTTATACTAACAGCAATCCAGTTAAATACAGCAAAAAGCTTCTATAGAAAAGAGACTGGTTTTGTACTTGTAACCAGAGTAACCTTTACTAGACCTAAGGACTAACCAAGGACAGCTGTCTTGAGTACCTGTACAGCAGTGACAGCAGCAGAGCTCAAGTCCTACCATCAACTGTTATTATGGAAATGAGTTTCATAAATATTTATCAGTGCAGTCAGTTTTTACAAAAGATGACTTCAGCTGTCTTCAGAAGACCATACTGGCTATATGTCAAAGGCAAGAGTTGACAGTTCTTGATGATGTTCAATATCACAATCTAGACAACAGCCTAGCCAGCTTGCCTTGTTAGAGGTATTTGAAAGAAAACTGTGCTGTCTGGTACATAACATCTTCTAAATCCTAAACATATGGAAACCAACCACAACGTGTAATTTAGACCCTTAGTTAAGCTCAAGTATTTCCACAAAGCTGTTAAGTGGTGGAGGGAGGAGGTGTTTGAGTTTTACAGTTTGATAACTCTTGCAATTTAACAACTCCCCTATGCGACTCTAGTATCATGACATCATCATACTACTGAATGATGGTGACCTGGTGACAAAATTATGCTAACAGGTCAGCTTAATACTTCAAACAAAAATAACCTGCCAACAGCCTGTCTATACTTCAGCTCTTAATACTGCTGGTGGTGATGTGGATGAGCTAGTGTTTGTCATATTGGATCCAATCTGCAAATTTCAGCATTCAGATAAACTGGATTAAGAAACAAAACCAGATGACGTCAGGCATAGAAGGGGGAAAATAATCACACCTCAATATCTGGGCTGTAACACAAAAGTGGGAAGTACTTGATGCCTCCATTAGCATGGAAGGAATCCTTCAATCTTTCATGAATTACACACCCCCCACAGATTACAATTTCTGTCTTTATCTCTAACAATTTCAGGCACTGATATTAATTGGTGGCCCCGTAGATTGGAAAACTGCACTAAATGCAAGATTTCCTCTTGGGCATAGGTGATAGCATCCATAGAAACCTGCACAAAGTCAATGCTTGGTTTACTCACAAGAGTTTAACTCTAACATCAGTTTACAATCATCAGACTCTAGAACTGTTTCTGAAGCTAACATACAGTGGCAAATAGCGATGTACAGCTTAAAACCAAAACTAACTGTAAATCAGGCTTTTAATCAGTCTTTTCTGTGGAAACATAACCCTCCTGAGTTTGAAACCTGGCTGAGCATTTCATACTCTACACATCACTGACCCAGGCAGTCTCTTAACTCTGGCATGCATCATTTAACCGGGGTATGTGTAACCAATCTTGAGGAAATAAGCACTGCAAAATGGCTGCAGTTACACACAAAATTCGTCCAAAATAAATGAAGAGTTTAGTGGGGATAAGCTTCACTTTAGCTAGAAGGATGCAAGTACTCTTTAACTAAAAAGCAAGGATCAATGGGGCTGGTGTGGATACACTCCTAACACTTCCCATCAATTTGCTGGGTTGTCCTGGATGTGTCATTTAAGCTCTTTCTTCCTCAGATCTATAGGGAAAACAGAGGAACAATCACAGTGAAGTGCTGTTGTAAGCTTGAGATCCAAAACTAGACTGTACTTTTGTTCAAATATCAGGTGCCAAGGAATCTGCTGCATTTAGTAAACAATGCAGAGGCGTGACAGCAGAAGGCAGCCCTGCCTCTCAAGGCACAAGAACTTCAAAAGATAAGCAAAGTTAGTACAAAGAAACCTAAAAATACCTGACAGTTAAAGTCAGCTCTTCTGAAAATAGATTAGAAAGTCTCAGCTAGAGTCACAGCAAACCCAATGAGGTTACAAGTTGATTTCCAGTGTGATCTTGTTAAAGGAAGAAAACAAGTGGAACTTTTCAGAGGGGCAACTTCCAGAAAATTAAAATACACTGAACGTTCATGTGTAACATTCCTGGCAACTGGAGACTGTGTTAATTGGAACAAAGAGGCTTTTTCCTGGAAGCCCCTAAGAACCATAAATTCAAAAGCAGCAGTTTTCATCTACAGGACACTGAACGCCTACAACTCTTCTAGAGAATCAAGAAAGAGAAGCCTCACCTCATACATCCATGGGATTTTGAGAATCCACACTGCACATGCTTAGAGAAAAGCCAAAGGGATTTAACACATTAAATATGACTTTTAGATAACAGTCTTTTTATTAAAGGAGATGCAATTTGAAGATAGCAACAAACCACACGGTTATTTTCCTTGTTCTCTCAATGTAAAAGCCTGACTCAAGAAACCACCCTGACAAACTGCTCTGACACAGGAAAACGGGTGCAACATAAGGAAACCTCAGAAGCAACAGCGGGCTCCCAGGCGGGTGCATGTCACCCAAGGAGAACCAACTCAAACATGCCGCTGCACTAACACAGTTGCCTGTCAGTCAAACCAACAGCAGTCCACCACCACCCCAGAGGAGCTGGAGTCTGTTTTTAGCTATTGAAGGAGAACAGTGACATTTACTTGACCGTCAGAAAGCTGCTGGAGACCGGCTGCTATGTTTGTGAACAGCATCCTCTAATTAGAACAATGGCTCTTAAAGGGGAATATATATTACTGCTGAAAATATATTGCTAAAAGCACAGCAAAAGTCAGAGCTGTACAACTCGGTATTGACAACTATGAAGCATTTTAAACAGATGATAAAGGGGCTGATGGCAGAGTTAGCAGCTTAGTACATTAGGGGGGATGGACATATAACAGAACCACAAAATGGTCTGGGTTGGAAGGGACCTTAAGGCTCATCCAATTCCAACCCCCTGCTATGGGCAGGGACCCCTTCCACTGGAGCAGCTTGCTCCAAGCCCCTGTGTCCAGCCTGGCCTTGAACACTGCCAGGGATGGGGCAGCCACAGCTTCTCTGGGCACCCTGTGCCAGCGCCTCAGCACCCTCACAGGGAAGAGCTTCTGCCTGAGAGCTCATCTCCATCAGTTCGAAGCCATTTCTCCTTGTCCTACAGGATAAAGCCTTTAAGTTACCATATTTCAATCTATACTGAGTGCTTATTTGAGACAATAAGGACTGCTAGTCGTTTCTATACCAACCACAAAAGCAAAAACCATAGTAAAAAGAAAGACGTTTCTAAAACATGCACAAAACTCTAAACTAAGCAACACCCAAGATTCCCTTAAATAAAAATCAGGGATCGCTCCAGTAAAACACCTGCCTTTGGCTCCGTTGGCACAGCGGCTGCGGTGCGGAAGAGGAACCGGAGCGGCAGAGCCCGGGCAGCGCTGTGGGACCCGGTATGCTCCAAAACCCAGAGTGCGAAGTGAAGCACGGAAACAAGGCGCTGCCTTGGTATTCCCGAACCCTGCGAGCGGGAGGAACACCCTGCTAAGCGCGGCTCCCGCAGCGAGCGTCCTGCGCGGGAAGAATTAAGCATTAAACCCCTGCAGTTACCCGGAGGTAACAGCTATGAGGCAACTTCTAACTCGTGTCATGACAGCTCTCCATGGACAACGAGCTACCCCGCAGCACCAGAGCACCCCGCCCGGCCCCGCTGCGCCCGGGGCGGCCCTGGGCTTCCGCCGGCCTGACCGGGCCCGGCTGCGCTGACCCCACTGCCCGTAGGGCCGGAGACGAGGGAAAAGGCGGCAGGGCCCGCCCCGGGGTGCCCCGTGTCCTGTCCCGTCCCGTCCCCCCGGCTGAGCGGAGAGCAGCGAGGTCTCCGGTCAGCAAACGGGGAAGTAGCGGCTCTGCTCTCCGCTACCCACACGCGGCTCCCTACCGCCAGGGACGCCTGCCAGCCCCCCCTTCACTCCCTCGTCCGCCCACCCGCCCGCTGAGCGAAGCCGGCTGCTCACCATGGCGAAGCCGGAGAGCAGCGCGGAGGTGCGGCTGGAGGCTTTCAGCTTGGCGCGGCTCAGGTAGAGCTTCCGCCAGGACAACGCCTGCATCGAGTGCTCGTTCAGGCTCATGGGCTCGGGGCGGAGGAGCACAGCGGAGCGGAAGGCACAGGCAGCGGCGACAACGACTCCTTCCAGCGGCGGAGCGAGGAGCACCCGCTGCGCTAACACCGCATGGGCCCGGCCGCGGCTGCTGCCGGTACTGGGGCCGCGCCTGCCCCCGCGCCGCGCCGCTCCGGGCCTGCGCGCCGCCGCCCGCCAGGCCCCGCCCGCCACCTCCTGATTGGGCAGCACGGCGCAGCCCTTGGCCTGCGCGGCCGCTTCCCGGCGGCCCTCAGAACGAGGCAGCCCGAGCGTCGCGCCCCAGAGGCCGCTTCGCGCTGCCGCCCTCAGCGGGGCTGTGAGGGGCGGATCCTCGCTGCAGGGCCCGGCCGAAGCCCGCGGAGGCTGAGCGGTCCCACCGTGCAGCGTAGGTGACAGGAGCCTGCAGTCTCAGTCAGTCTGTGCTCCGATGACAGGCGGTAGGTGCCCCACGGCTCTGTGGGGAAAGGGTCGGGGTGTCCCCATGCGCCAGCCCCGCTATTTTACCTCACAACACAGCCACAGCGTTCTCTCAGCTGCGTCCCTTCCTAGAACGCTTAAGCGTTTAATCTACATCTGTCCTGCGGATGTGAACCTGAGAGCAGCCACCCTCTATTCCAGTTAAAATCGATAACCTTCTTCCACGTACTCAGCCTTTTCATAAACGTTTTGTGGGCCCAGAGCCCCTGATAAACCCGTTTTTTATCAGCACACAGCTGATAACCTTGATCAAGCAGAGCATTTCAACAGAGAACACAGGCCATTGTTGAAAGATTATTTTATTGCCACGTTAATGCAAACCTTTTAAAACATACTTTATTTTTCTTTGTGTTTTACAGAGTGGAAAAATTAGGCATAGAGCAGAACTTCATAGCAAATACATGGCACAGCTCTGAAGATGATTTCTGAAAAGGTGAGACAACACAGTGCTGGTGCCAAGTCCCACTGCTGGGTCTGGAGAGCTAAAGGATGTGTAAGGAACCAACCTGTTGCTGTCAATTTCTAGTAAGAAATGTACAATTTTAACAATATAAATAACACCAGATGAGGATGCTTATACTGTTTATAGGTATTTGGATGGTCATATACCACAGTGTTGCTTCCATTACAAATCGAAAGCACTGGTGATTTTCTATGGTGTTGACTTTTTTCACATTACAAGTAGGAAAAATGCAGCACATTGTGTTTAACGGTTTTGCTTTGTAAGGCCATTGATTTACATATGCACAGCAAACATGATGACAATCTACACCGACACTGGTCTCAATGCTCTTCATTTACATGGCATTCTTTTGAAAGGGATGTAGTTGAAGTAGCCAAGAAGAAAATCTTAACGGCTTGGAGCTCTTCAGAGGCATTCCCTGAAACTACCGGGTTTTACCACATAGATTTGATTTCTCATTCCCTTCTCAGGAAATAAATGGAGTTGTCTTCTTATAAAACAACTCCTGGTTAGATTTTTATCTACGGGGGCATTAAAACACCTCAGTGAATAAGTCAGACTCATTCTTCTACAAATGAGTTTGACCTGCAGCCTCTCCTTAAAAGCAGGTATGCCAGTTCCTCTACGAAGTGTTTGCCACCTTCCTTCTCTTTTATGTGGAACAGAATAGTGTCCATTTGTGTGAAAGTCCAGCATAAGCATTTAATGGTGGACTTGGCAGGGTTAGGTTTGCGTTTGGGCTTGATGATCTTAAAGGTGTTTTCCAACCAAAATGATTCTAAATCGTCTTTGTTCAGTGTGCTTTAAATAAAAAAACAAGCCCAAACCAGAAGACCTCATCACCACAGTCGGCTTCTTGTGTGACTCCCACTAATGCCTTAGGCTAAGTCTGAGCACTGCATTGCAAAGCAGTGAGTAACAGCCCCTTTGTGATTTCATTACTTCATTTTCCTTGGGAAGATGAGATAACCATCGAAACCCAGTGATGTAGTTTCCTCTGTATGTCAAGCAAACTCACTCTCTGTCGTTTAGTTTCTGTGGATTCATACATTTAAAAATACTTTGCATTGCTGCTCATAAGCTATGAAAAATATTTATGTCTGTAACCAAGACTGTTCAGTATTTCATCTCATTTCTGCACAAAATTACAGCTGAACTCTTAACATCATGGGTCAGTGCTACTGCATAAATAATACCTAGGTCTTGACCTGTTCCCTAAAATCAGATTTCTTTAGAAAAACACAAACCTGCAAGAGACATAAATCTGAGAAGGACCTGAAGTGTCTTTCTAAGGATCTGTATTAAAACAGACTCTTTGAACTCACTCTTTCTCTGTTCTTCTGTCCATCACTCCTAATCCTGTTTATCAGGAAGGACTTTGAAAGATATAACAGTATTGCACACTGATGAACTGATGAGTTCATATTTCACTCTGAGGAAAAGTACAGAAAAGGAGCTACAAAAATCAGGAAAGAAATCTCACCCCATCCCCTTTTTCCAAACCCAACCCATGTGTAACTTGCAGCTTCCAGCTTTGTAGCTTTGAAATAAACATTCCTTTCCTGGTAGAAATAAAAAGTCGGTTTGTTAAATAGGAGAACATAAATTGAGGCTCAAGGCTTCTTCTGCAGCTAAACCATTAGGGCTGTAGCAGCGTATCCTTCTTCCCCTTGATGTTCAGAACATTTTACAGCTCCATTTTGAGGTACAAACTAAACAGGATAAATTGTTTTCTTTCCAGCCCTAATTACTCATTATTACACACCTCTGCACTGCCACTCTAGAGTGAGCTGAAACAAAAAGACTCTGTCATGCTTAATTAACTCCTAGAAATGCTTCAGGGAGTTCTGAAATCAGGCTGGAGTTCAGAACTGGGGTTTGTTGTTACCTCTGATCAGTGCAATTGCGGAAGGCCACCAAAAGGGTGTAGTCCTGTGCTCTTCCTTCATCTCAACCACACTCTCCATCCTGTAGATGACACCGATCAAATGGCTACAGAGCTTCAGTGAATTGACCTAATGAAAAATATAAGTGGGTTTCTTTTCTTGTTAATGGGCGAGTTTTCTACTGGATCACGTCATTGAACTGACTCATCCCGTGGCTGCATGAACACTGCACCTAATGCAGGAGAAACGAGGGACGTAGCAAGAGGAAAGCAACTGGCTCTAGCAGCAGCAGGCTGCTATTACCCCTAATTAGGGGTAATGTCAACCCATTCTTGGATCATTTAGGCATGAACACAATGGTTCAATGAGCAGGTGGCAGAAGTCCAGGTTTCTTTCCAAAAAGTCCCGAGAAATCTGTACACAGCCACAAGGATACTCATAGTTCTTTTTTTCTGCTAAAAATGTACTTCTGTATGTTCTGTAGGAGGACTGAATAAGAATGGGTTCGCTGAGTACTGTATGATTAATGGATGTGGCACTGAGCATGCAAAGGTTCTACCCTCTGCAGAGCAGTTCTAAAGCATATTTCCAGCTTCACATGCAAATCATCACTTCCATTTGTTCCTGTTATTGTACCAAAACCAAATCAGGTTACCACAGAATGGAAATTATGGTAGATTTGCATTAAAACCAGCACATCGGAAGTTGCAAGAGGCAAATAAAGGTTTGTCAGCAGTCCTAAGCAGTGAGGAGGTCAAGGCAACCATCTCTGCACATCTCACTGAAAGCAAAGCTTCAAGTTTAGTTGAGGGAGTTTCTGCAGAGGAAGGATTTTGATGTGTCATGACTAGTATTTTTAACTTCCTTCATAAAACAACAGTTAAAGATCTAGTCTTCCATCTTAACCCAAAGCAATGGATAGAATGGTAGATATTACAGGATAAAAGGCACCTTAAAAAATGTTTTAAGATTATTTCAGTCCATTCTATCCAATGGTAAATAACTATGTTTGAAAGCTCAATAAGGGTGAAATAAACCCATTTCATCACAGCCCTCCCAAGCACAGCTCTGGAGTTCCTTACTTTAGCAGAGTCCTGCAGTACAAGTTTAATTAAGTGAGAGCTCCTCCTTTCAGGCTAGCAAGGTCAGGATTCAGCACACGGGCATGATAAGATCTTCAATAATTTAAGCTACATTAACATCCAGAAAATAAGTGTCAGTGGATTTTCTTTCAATGTAGTTCAGGCCAGACCCTTCCTCAATGACCACTGCTCCCTTGTCACACTCTGGATACCTGAATTGGTTTTCCCCCCATTTTTTACACTGAACAAAGCCAGGCTTTCAGCAGCTCCACAATGTCCTGCCTGACATTCCCAGCTTCAGGCACTGCTGCAAAGCTTTGCATGATCTGCATGGAGGGGAAATGAGCCCTAACCCTTACCTATCAGTCCTTCACCTGTGTGCTAAAGCACGTTGGTTTAATATTGCTTCTAAATAGCTTTATCCTATGTAACACAGCTGTGAATATTTTCATCACCCACAGCTGCCTCCTCTTCCCTACTTCTTTTGAGACTTTGTTATTAATACACCGATTATATACAGTATTAACTTCAATGGTAAAATGAACTGTAGTTTAATAGGAATCATTTCTGTCTTGAAACAAGGTTAAAATGTGTTTTCTATTTTCAGAGATATATAGATTTAGTATATAGTATTTCTAAAACCACATATTTACTTTCCTGTTTGAGTATCTGGTGTTTCAGGTGGATGTGGTGAATACAGCCCTGGTTTGTTTGATACACAGTTTCAGATTGTTCATATAAAAAAAAATTTAGAAAAATTAGTTGA
Source organism: Agapornis roseicollis (assembly GCA_002631895.1). Lineage (NCBI taxonomy): Eukaryota > Metazoa > Chordata > Aves > Psittaciformes > Psittacidae > Agapornis > Agapornis roseicollis. The sequence continues at coordinate 27,399 of NDXB01000882.1, forward strand.
TTTTCTTTTATGTTCTGGCTTTTCTGGTGGACTTCTGTGAAATGGATGATATGCTTCTCATCTGATGATTCTATAGTAACATCCATTCATCTTGTACAAGTCCTGCAGCTGCNGTTTGATACACAGTTTCAGATTGTTCATATAAAAAAAAAATTTAGAAAAATTAGTTGATTTTCTTTTATGTTCTGGCTTTTCTGGTGGACTTCTGTGAAATGGATGATATGCTTCTCATCTGATGATTCTATAGTAACATCCATTCATCTTGTACAAGTCCTGCAGCTGCAAACCTGCAGATGTACACATGCATTTGGTTTTAAGATGGAGTAATCTTGGCAGAAAGGTATGTGTAAATCTCTTCAGAATTGTGGATTCATAATACACTTGCTAGAACAGACATCTGGAATCCACACTTCAGTATACAGCCTATACAACACTTCCATATGATCATAAAGTTCAATCATCTGCAAATAGGGAGATGCTGGAGAAAAATTACATGTTTTTTCAGGGTTCTGCAGATGCACAATGTGAAGGTCACTGCCTTAAATCCTTAGAACTGTCTTCTCCCCCCTTTATGCACATTATGGTTCCTTAAAATATGGATCTTTGCAAAGAGATGACTGGCAGGGCCTGCAGAGTTGAACTTTAATGTGTTTTAGCTTTGGTATAATAGTTAATGTTTCATATAGTACCTAGAATGTGATGGGTTGGGTATGCAAGGGGTAACTAGGTACTGTGTGAGGCTGTTTCTGTTGGTAGAAGTGGGCAAGAACAGAAAAGAAAAAAAACCCTCTTTAACAGAGATTTCAGTCTGTTTAACTAATGTGAGAATGAAAGCCATAGAAAGACAGTTTGTAATTCCCTTCTGAGATCTGGACTAGTTAGATCTGAGCTCTCCCTGATGTTTACTGCTTCAGGAGAGCCAGCAGTGAACAAGGACCATACCGAAGGTACAAACACACTTACCCTCAGCATCAGTTGCAAAAAGCAAAGCAGAGTAGCACCCACCTCAAAACCATCAACCCGGTCCCGCGTTTAGGCACTCTTTGATGCTCCTCCTTGCGGGTGGTAAGGATGTCACTGCAGGGAGCAGCCACACGTTGGGACCTGGGGGCTCTTCACATCCTGCACTCTGACCCCACTGGTGCCATTACATGGTCCCGCTATTTACTCTTCATCAATTTAGAGTAGATGGGAATCAGTGTTGTAAAAACAGGATTCTGGGGACAGCCTCAGGAGCCCGCAGCATCGCCAGTCTGGAGATTTCTTTTGTACCAGCTGCTATTTGCTATTATTTTGATGTACTTTTCCATGCGGTTTCTACCCACCTGCTGCACACGCGTATTACCGAGGCAGTTTTGCTTTATTTCGCACCGAATAATACATTCCGCACACCACGACCCGTTCGCACCGGACGGACACGGTGCGCAGCTCTCGGAGCGCCTGCAGCAGCTGACGGGGCTGCCTCTCTGCACGCGTGCTATGAGCACATAGCGTGGGCACAACACAGTGGGAATTCACCCCAAATCCACTTATTATAACGTTATTTTACAGCATTTGCCACACTCACTCGCCATCCTTTACAGGAGCCCGATAAACCGTGCTCCGCGTTACAACGTGGGGTGGACGTTGAGCCCGCTTCCCTCCATGCAAGCGGAACCGCTCAACTTTTAGGGCTTGTCCCCGGCGGCGGCACCCACACAGGGACCATCCGCTCCTTCGTGGGGTCCCCCCCCTTGTCCGTCCGTCCCCCTCCCTGCGCACCCGTTCAGCGCCTGCGTGCGGCCGCTGCGCACTCGTGACCCAGCCCCGGCCCAGCGCCGGTACCGCTCCCCCGTAACCCCCCCCCCCCGGCCCCGGCCGTGTTTACGTACCGGGCACTGCGACGCCTGCGCCCCGCTCCACACGCAGCGCCTGAAAATGGTTCCTTAGGACTTTGCGAAAGGAATCATCGCGGCCGCCACGCCACCCCCCTCCCCTTCCCTCCCCCTTCCTCCCCCCACGGAAAAAAAAGTGCTGGTGCAAAATAGCAAAAGTTTACCGAGAGCTCGCTGGCTTTTGGGTCTCCTCCTCCCCATGTGAGCCAAAAATGCAGGACAGGAACTGTTGACAATTAAGTGATGAAACTCTCCAAAAAAATGGAGGCAGAGACAGACTCTGGAAGAAGATTGGTGTGTAGCTGGCGTCTGCCGATTTCCTATTCGTGCCTTTTCATTGATTTTGCTTAATTGTTTGCAAAGGGAGCAGTGCATGGAGAGCGGAGGCAGCAGAGAGACGTAGTTTTGCAAGAGAGCAGCTTAGGCACTGGGGCAGGGGGTGGAATTTAACCGGAGGGAAGGAGAGGGTGGGACGATAATAGATAGAATTTATTATTTCTGTCTTTCCTGCGGGTTTGATACCGATCCACCGCTTGTGGTCGCGGGCCGGGTTTGCAGGGAGAGGGGCAGAACCGCTGAAGGTGGCCGCTGCATCGGGGTCTCCCTCCGACCCCCCAAACTGGGAACCCACCGACTTACCTTTAGCACTCAGCCCACCACCTACCAGCCCCTACCGGGGGCACCGAGACAACCCCCCCCCATTTAACCCGTTCCTGCCCCTCGCCGCGGAGGTGAACGGAGGGTGCGGAGTGGGGCGGGGGCTGCGCATCCATCGCGGCGTTCCATAGATTTTTAAATCGCGGCTTCCGGTGTGACTATGGAAACACGGGGATTATGTAAATCCCGAAACCGGGATGCCGTGTTTGGGATTAAATGATTCACACCCACCCCCCCACCCCCCCTTCCCTTCCCTGGGAAATCGCCTTGTATTCACGTGCAGAAATAACAATATTAATAAAAACAACCCGGCCGCTGACGAGCATTGGCCGCCGCTCGCAGAGGGTTTAACGGGACCGCCTCGGTGCCGTGGCCGTGACTTTCGGGCGAGAGTCGCCGGCCTCCCGCTCGCTCCGAGCCGGCAGCTCCGGCCCCGCGGCCCCCGCGCTGGTTCCCGCAGCCAAACACCTGTTATCCGGGTCTAGTTCCGTGCCGCGGGATGGAAAAGGTTGTGCACGCAGCTGTAATTGCATGTTTGGGTTCAGGTTTTGTTCAGTCTGTGTCTTGCCACCTTAATTATTTCCTCCCGGAGCTGTTTATCAACTCGGCTGCACGATGCATGCGCTTTCCTCTCATTTATTTTCCTCCTTCCTCCCCCCCCCCCCCCCCCCCCCTGTGTTTTTNAAAGAGAAAACTAACATTTTTACTCTGATTGGTACATTAACCTATATGTTTTTTTAATTTCTTAATAAAAATTGAAAATTTCTAATCCCCCCCCGCCGACAATGTGTTTGTGTTTTGTTTTGTTTTGTTTTCTAGCGCTCCATTGGCAGAAGGCGGTACGATGAGAACGAGGATCTCTCGGATGTGGAGGAAATTGTCAGCATCAGGAGTTTCAATTTGGAAGAGAAATTAAAGAGCAAACTGTATCACGGGGATTTCGTGCATGCCATGGACGGGAAAGGTAACTGCCGGGCCGGGGCCGAGGCTACCCCCGCCCCACTCTCGGAGCCTCCACGTGTAGTTCCGCGCCTGGGTTCGTATTTCGCGCCCGCGCCCCCTGCCCGGGGATCCGGTGACGACGCTGGGGGGCGGCTGCTGCTGCACCGGGGCCTTTCAGCCCGCCCTGCCATGGGGCTACCCCGGCTGTGCCCGTTACCTTCGCTCCTGCACCCACAGAGCAGTTGCTGCCCCGGCACAGTGCTGGGGAGGCGGCGTGGATCCGCCGCTGCTGTGACCCCGCTCACCGCTGGGATGCTCGGGAATTAGGTCCTGGCAAAGGACAAGCTGCAACCCCAGCCCCCCGCTTTGCCGGAGGTGATTCCCGCTCCCCCTCCGCTCTGGCTGAATCCTTTTGCAAAAGGATGTGAAGGATGCTAGCCCGGGTCGGAAACATTAAATCACTTTGTGTTCGTATCGTATGTTAAAGGATAGCGTGATTTGGTTTGCTTAGGTGACTTTAATTACTGACCGGTAGCAAAGGCAGCGTGGTTGCCTGGCAGGAAGGGAAACGGGAGAGCTTTGCCCGGGAATCTAACGGGACTGAGAGGTTTGCAGGTCACCTTTATTTACTGCAGCCTTGCCGACAAGGCTCCTGATTCCCAGATGGTCTTCACCAAAACTCGGCCTTCCCGAGGGCTTTCTCAGGATAGAGGAGTCGTGGCTGTAATCCTCCTGCAATGGCTCTAACGGGGGAGCCACTAATCTAGTTTAGAAAATTTCCTTTTCTCCCTTAGGCTTCGTTTTGCATGAGCGTTTTAAGCTCCTTTTAGAAAAGTTAATGTGGTGGAGAAATTAAATACCTATCTCACTGAGGAAGGTATTTGTTTAGGAGATAAGCTCAACCCTGACCCCTCTTCCTCCAAACAAAACACAAACACCTATTTTTTTGAGCTGGAAAATGTTAATTAATTTTCCAGAAAATGATGGATTTCTACCTTCACCTTCCACATACTCCGTGGTTGTCATTGCTATACTAACCCATACAACCCATAGCTTCCCTCTCTCAGCAGCTCTCATATCTTTGGGTTGCCTTTTCCTTTCTAGGGAACTTGAAACTAAATGAGTGTCTTTTGTTAGTTTGTTGTGGTCTGGCTCTGCTTTGTTCAGCCCCACAAGGGATTTAGGTGCTTTGTTGGGGCATTAGGAAGAAAGGCTTTGCCTTCCTACTTGCTCTGCCTTGAGTTTTAATATTGGTTTATTTTTATATCCAAGAGTTGAATCTAGGCACAACAGTGACAGTGGTTAGTAAGAACGAAACAGTTTATGTGCACACATGGAATTGGTTGAGCCATAGATTCATTTATTTTCATTTCCCAGATTCCTGTTTTATTTTTCATGATAACTCTGATGTATTTTGTTGCTAGGAATGTGGTTGGAGGTTTTTTCCTCGAGGTGCTGCCAGGCAGTGGTGTGATTTTTGGCTTCAATGCAGTTTGTCAGAGCTACTTGTTCCCTACAGCTGCCTCTGCTTCTTCCACCCAGCTTCTTCTTAACGTTTGTTGACTTTCTGACTTGGATGAGTGTCCTTAAGAAAATATCTGTAGTTTATTTATTTGCTTACCTAAAGGCAGTAGTTTAGTGCCTCTGGGAAGGGAAGAGTTCTCTATCTAGTACAGAAGTATTTATTTGGTAACCTTAGTTAATTGGAGGATTCATTACACTTATTTTGAGACTAGTAGCAATAAAGTTGCCATCATTTTAATGGTTTCCTAAATGGATAATTACAGTGCTCCGATTTGCTAACTCTAAGTAGGAATATTATATCCCTACTTGTCATAATTACTAACTGGATACAGCAAAGAAAAAGTTGTAAAAATAGAGGGAAATACATCTGCAGGAGTGGAAGCTGAGCCTCTGTGTCCCCTGTTTCTGTCAGTATGGGTTTTGTAATAGAGAAAACCACTGCTACAAGCTCAGGTCTGAGGTTCTCATCTCTCCCGGGAAGTTTGCATGTTGTTGGCTGAATCTTGGGAAAGTTAACCTATTTGTGTGTATCTGAGTATGCTACAGAAAGTGTGTGGTGTATTTCACACAATGTAAGTGTATTTTGAAGTGCTGGAGAGTCAAGCAGTGTTTTCCATTTTAAGGTAGCGTACGGATGCTATAGAAAAGTCATTTTTTCCTATAGGAATGAGGGAATAGCAGAACCATAGAAACATACGTGGCCACTGCAGGAATTCTTTTTCTCTGTGGCACAAGGCTCCAAAGGGAGTGTGGGGTTTTGTAGGCACAGCTCACCCAAATCGCTGCCTTGTAACTTCCTCTCTAATCCCCAGATCGCTGCCATTGTATCAAATGGCTGCATAAAGAAATCCCCAGGCAAGGCCAGTTCTGCCTAATCCTCAGAGTGGAGCAACAGGGTGATACTGGGCAGTGTTAACATAACACATTTATGTTTAATTTTCAGTTTGATTGTGTGACTCCCACCCAAAATTGTTCATTTTCCACTGTCTTCCCAAGTGTCCAAAGCTGTATCAGATTCCTATCAGCTCCTTTCTTAGTAATTAAAAAGTACTTTATGGAAAATTAGAGTAACCCTCATGTAAAAAGAGAATTCTGTGTTCACACAATCAGAGCATTCTGCTCTACATAGATAATGCTGACATGGCTTTCTCCTAAACAGAAATGTACACCTTAAAATACATAAACTTCAATGTTCAGTTTAAACTACACATTTGCCCCCAAAGTACCAGGCTGATGTGCAGTCATTTAATTATATGTTAACTGTTCATTTGGTATTTTATTGAGTGTTTCACCCCAGACCTTAATTGATAAACTCTGAGTGGATTCTGTTTTCTGTGCATCAGTGCACAGGAAAAATGGTGAGCAGCTGGGAGAGCATTGGCTGTCATCTGGTTTCCGCTTTGGCCCTAAAATATGCATTCTCTTTCTATTTTCCTTTAACTGGTAGTGGAGTTCTTTGGTAAGAAAAGGGAAATGGGGAGTGTTTTGAGGAAATGGAACGTGAGGTGCTAAGGCTGTTGTAATTGATGTTGGATTTTTTTATCCATTATTCAAACAGATTTTACTTTTGAATACGTGCAAAGAGAAGCTCTCAGAGTTCCCCTCATCTTCAGAAATAAGGATGGACTGGGAATTAAGTAAGTTGCAACCAAGTCTTGATGATTAATAAATGCTTTTATAAAATAACCATTATGCTTTCCACTTGTATGTGGTATTTCTTTTGATGATCTCAAAATGCATTGCAATTAGTGAGACTGTCAGCACCCTGGAGAAGAGGAATGATTATTTTCCGCTTATAAACAAGCAGATAATGAGGCCTCTAAAAGTTAAGTGCAGACAGCATGGTAGTACACAATCAAAACCAACTCACTGATGAAAGTTAGGAATGAAATTCAAAGGTTCTTGTATCAAATCCAGGCTGGAATGACGCAAGAGCCTTCCTTCAATTTTTGACTTCTCAATTGTTTTGTGTGTTACAGGTGGAATGTCTAATGCTGCCTGTCGCTTTCCATGATAATTGCTCTCTTCAGAATGTTACAGCTTTGTAAATATTTAATTATGTCTGGTTAAAACGTGGTGTTATTAGAATCCTTTTGAGGTTGTGTTTTGTTATTATCCAGTCATGAAAGATTTGGTATTTTAATAAGAAAATCCTGCAGGTTTCTTTGTGCAAGTGACAGTGTCTAAGGGTGAAATACTACAGTGATACACTATCAGCCACACAATCCAGAGTTTAGATAAATGGTCCTTGATGGCTTTGGAAATTAGGCCTTTGTAACTGATTATATCTGAAAGACAGAAAATGGATTTTCTGAAAGCATAATTACTTTGCTCAGTTTCAGCTGGAACAGCTCGAAGTTTAGGGCACTGAGGAGTCCCAGTTATTTAATTAAAAAGAATCAAGGTACCCCAGTATAACTTGTGGAGAGGAAGAGAAGAAACAGTGTTTGGGGTATTTGACAGCAATGTGTCCTTCTACCATAACAGCAAATAGGAGCTGATGTGATGCTTTTCATGATCTAGTAAAATTGGTTTATGTGTTGAACTCTGACCAAGAAGCACTTACAGGCACTCAGGAGTAGTTACAGTGATGTTTATGTTGTACCGGGATATGTTTTTCCTTGGAACTTATTGCTCATCCTGCAGACACAAACAATACTGGGCTTCAGCTCTCGAAGTGCTGTAGATGTTGCACAAGATCCTTCACAAACTTACCTTGTGTTTTGGTGTCCATAAGCACCAGATGTGATATCTGCTGTTTCTTGAGAGCTTCAGGCTTCTGTAGTGAGGCATTTTCACTGTAGACATTTCAACATTCAGATCTCAGCTCACATATTAACATTTGTTTCCATGTTGTTCCTGTGCCCAAAATCTGGAGGGCTGCCACCCAGCACTCCCCTCAGCTTGGTTAGCTGTATGCTTTCATTGAAGCCTCCAGATGTGATACTGACTTTGGTCTTTCTTGATTGAGGGATTGAGAGGCTCTTAAAGCTAACGGGATCATGTAGTGAGTAGTTTGGGGTTTTCTGTCATGTGTTGGCTTGTTTTTCTTCAAGATGTGTTGCTTTTAGATGCATTTGCAGTCAGCAGTCCTGTTGGTCTTCCTTCTCGGAAGCCACCAGTAATGTTTGTTAAGACCTTGAAGAAGGGAAGAATTTGGCTGCATACCTGCCCCATCTTAGGTTCTATGCCATGTGTACAGACAGACCAGGTTGTATCCACTGCTGTGTTTTACTGAGGCAGAAAAAGTGGCCTCAAATGCTGATGTGTATGTACACATAGACAGCACAAATCCATGTATAGATGACCACACCTCAAAGATCACCATTGAAAATCACGTGCCTTTCTTTTGTAAGCATTAGCAAAGCAGTCAAATAAATAGTTTTGGGACATGCGTTGGAAGTGGAGGAGCAGCAAGGCTGAATGCTGCATGCCTACATTTCCAGTTGGAGATCTGCTCCTCTGGCAGTTAGGATAAAGCATCTTTTGAATTCTGAACTGTGTTGTGATGTGGTGGAAGAAGAGTGAATGTTAATCCACAGCAAGAGTTTGGGAGTCCTTTACTCAACTCTCTGTCACACACTAATGCTTTGGATAGTGAAGGAGAAATATGCATTTCATTTGCTGTGATGAGCAGCCCAGCTGAATTAGCCAAATTCTCAGTTTCCTACTAACTGCTTGTGTCTTTCTTATCCTATTCTTCTTCCTCCTCTTTAGGACTGTTTCCCTTTCTCCCTTTTATAAACCATCAGCACATCATGTGCCACTTCTTCCTCCGGCTGGAATTCTCTGTCAGGAGAAGGGAGTGAAAATACTAAAGCTTTTTATTTCCCTTCTTCTAAGGACATTTTTGATGAATTAGTATGATGGCAAAAGTAAGAGCAAGTTCTGTCTGATACAGGAGCTTTGGATGATTCCTGCATGGAATCAGTTGAATTCTCCATTTCACAGTTAACTGGATGAATTGCTTCTGTATTTCCATTCTGTGCTGAATCATTGCATACTGGCTGCTTTGGGGGATTCAAACATAAGACTTTGTAGCTCAGCCATCTCTTATAGACCATTCTAATATTTTTCATTTAAATGAGCATGACTTACTTGTTTGAAATGATGTTGTAAAGGAATTGTAGGCACTTGGGCATAAACGCCACTAGAGCGAGGGAAGGCTGGAAACCCAGTTTATGTGTATTTTAAATGACAGAAGTGAAATGCATCAGCAGACTTCCCTATTTGACACTCTGCAGGATAATGTGATTTAATTTTATTTACATTTCCACTTCTTACATGTATCTATCAAAAGTAGCTGACATGCAGTATAGGAATTGTGTGGATACATAAAATCTGTGTGTGAGATCAGAGCAATATCGACACTGCTAACTGATCCAAAACATTGAGAGCCTTTTGTCTCATCATCCTGACATTTACTGCTTGAATTAAGGAGTGTCACAGCATGCTGTGTTCCATCACTAGAGCAAGACTAGACAGTTTGCCTCTGGATCAGAGTCACTTGCCGATGAGACTCAGGAACCACTTCAGCCTCTGAAGGACATTCTGCTTTACTGGGTCTTTTCTAGCACTGCTGTCTTGTGCAGAGGAGGCCGTGTGTGTCATGATACAGTAGATGAGGTGATTCACATACATGTAGGGTGACTTCTGAGACACAGTGGTCTGTAAAAGATATAATACAAGATGATTTTTAGACTTGTGACATTTTGAATAACCAATGATTTACAGCTTCTACTCCTGTTTGCTGTGAAGCAGTCAGCTTGCATGTCTGTGCCTGGCAGATGTACAGAGCATAGCTGAACCGTTTGGTTACTGTGCTTGGAGATGCTCTGAAATGGCAAGAAATGAGATGAATGAGGACAAATTACACTGATACTTTGAAAATTGCTTTTCCTTATATTTGTGACCATCATGAGCTGTGACTGTGGCTGGAAGCAGGGAAGTCCACTTGAGATCTCTTAGCAGAAGAGGAGCTGCTTTTGTTGGAGGGTTGTTTGCCTATTTCCAGGATTGTAACTTGAAGAGAGGATGCTGTTTGGAGAAATGGCTCTCTTAGCTGAAGAGTGGTCATCTTGCATAGTACTGTGGTTAATCAGCTATGTCTGCCAGCCAGAGTTCATCCTCATTAGGATCTGGATAGGAGGCTTTTTTAAACATTTACTAAAACACAGGTTTGCACCCAGTGCACACCAAAGCCTTTGCATTTCTTTCCTGTTTGAGGCAACATGATTTGTATATAACAAAATGCTGTGAATCTCAAATGTAGTCAGTCATATTTTGGTGTGAAGTCACCCTGCTGTGCTATTCTTCACCTACGTTTTATGACATATGAAATCTCTGGAAGCATTCAGAGTGTTTTTACACAAGATGCATTTGCCTGAAAATTGCATAACAGTGAGGGGGAAAAATGTCTCAATTCTTGTATTGTTGGTATTCTGGATTTATATGCAGAAAACCAAACCAACACTTACTGATCAGTGTAAGATTGGTGACTTATTTTGCTATCATAGGGCTGAAGCAAACCATCTGTAAGTGTGTAAGAGTATGGCAGTTATATGTGGAGGGGGGGAGGAGAGCCGGGGGGGGGGGGGGGAGAGGGTAAAAAAGAAAAAACAAATCAGAGAGACATACCAAGCCAAACGCTCCTTTTTCTGCCTATCTCGTCCTCAATGGTAAAATAGGCTAAACAAAACAAGTGCACATCAAAACNGGGGGGTAGAGGTTTAAAACTGGAGTCATTTATGGTCTCAGCAGCCAGCAGAATGGGTTTGAATTAAAGGTGAGCTTCCCAAAACACCCCAAATACAAAATGGATTCTTGTACTTGAAGCCTGCTGTGTTCAAGCCTGAGATTCTTCCCTGGGAGTGTCTTTTGCTAATGTATCATATGTCCTGTGACTGCAGAGAAGAAGAAGGTTATGCCAAGTGTGCTCTCCAAAGAGCTACCCATGCAATTTCATTGTTAGGTTTGGTTTCTTCCAGTTTGAGTAGTGTTCATTGCTGGTTTTGCTTGTATGCATCTGGCTTAGGATAATCATTTATCTTGGTCACAGTAATCTTGTCTTGATTTTACTTTGATTTGTGCAGATGTGGAAAAGATTGCCATAGAACTGTAATTGTTCTACGTGTCTGACCCAGAATACAGGCAAGCTGTGTCATCTGAAGATAAGCCTTGCATGCTCTGCTCACCCACAAATAGTTTCTCCTTCCCCTACTTCTGACTTTCTAGTGCTTAGAAAAGAAAGATGAGCTCTGAATGAACCCTGAAGGTCAGTAGATTCAGGCTGTTTCATTCCAGCAAGGGAGTGAATTCCAAAGCTGTGGGGCCCTTGAGCTAAATGCAAAGATGTGAGGGTTGGCAGAGAACTAACAAAAGAGATTGTCCAGCCTCGCATCCCACCAGAGGAAGGTGATAAGGATGAAAGAAAGTGGACAAACAGAATCTGGCAAATAGTCCTCAAGTTACATGCAAGGCAGCTGATGCATTTTTTCACTTACCTTTTAGTGTTTTCTTAAGAGTAAAAACTTGCTCTAAAAGTTTGCCTCTGGGCTGGATCATTCTAATTTCTAACTGGATTATGTCACAAGTCCTTTATGACCAGAAGCAAGTTGTTTATCTTCATCCAGGGCAGTGTAAGAGGGACACAGCACCAACTGGCAGGTCCCACAGGGCTGGTTTGTGTTCCAGTTCCTTAGTCAGGTTTTGTGTGATGTGGTGGGAAATGCTGTCAGGAAGAGGAAGTCAGGCAGCTTTAAAACCCCACCACTGGTTTTGTTCTCTTTCTCAGTCCAGTCTGTCTCTTGTAAAATTCCTACCTGACACATAAACCTCACTCATTTGATTTACTGGGCTATTGTCTAATTACATTAAACCCTAATCCAGTGCCTGGTAGAAGGGATTGCATAAATGCATCAACGTGGGCAAACCAATTATGCTGCTATTTAATTTAGCTCTACATTAGCCCAAATTGAATTGACCAATGATTTCCTTATTCACCCAATACAGCCAGGTTCTCTTCTGCCAGACAAGGAAGTTTGGAATAGGCATGAAAACAAATGGGCTTTACTTTATTATTTTTTATATGGTATTTCCAAGCAGTGAATCCAACCTGTGCTGATGGGACTTTGAACAAACTGGTTTTCTGCTCTATGCCTCACTTTGTATCCACTGGGAGATCTGCTGATGTTCACCTCGGGATATACATGAGGCACCACCAGTTGCAAACCACTCAGCAGGGACAAGCTATAAAGGTTTAGAATTGTATTGAAATCACTCCCAAACCTTTCCTTTCCTCCCACTCCAGTGCTGTTAGTGCTTGAAAAGACCCTTCTCTTTCATTAGGAGAAACTTTTGTACACTTACCAATGCAAAGATGTTATGTATGTCATTAAAACTTGCACTGTCCACACTTCAGAGAGGCCTTGCTTGATTCCACCTACTGCATTGCACACAAAGGGCACTATACATTTATTTCTCTTTTATTATGGCAAAGAAAGTGTACCCATACTTATCCTGACAGTATTTAACATTGCTTTCTTTGCTAATTACAGAATGCCTGACCCGGATTTCACCGTCAGAGATGTGAAGCTATTAGTGGGTAAGTTATTTTGAATGCGCTGGATTAACTCCATACAGAACAGAATTGCTTTGAAATACTTGTCCAGTTGTGTTTGTCGACATTTGTGATAACCCTCAGAACCTGGGAGAAGGCATGGAGAAGCAATTTGTAAATGAAAAAGGCTGGGAGAACACTCATTAGTCCTTGTGCTGCCTGGACCCTGAGCTCATGCTGAATAATTGCCTAGTTGAAAGAGAGGGAATGCTTTTGCTCTTAACAGGTGTCCTACACACACTTTTGTGATCCTGGAAAGCAGCAGCTCTATTGATTGAATTCCCATTTTTTTTCTTTAACTGTTGTAGAGCATCTGTTTGCTAAAGGTATGATTGGAGCTGTATCACCTTGTGTCTGTGCTCCCTCACAACCGTTATCAGTGTCAGGTCAGTGTTTTGAGGGAAGGTTGTGAGAGACTGAGCACAAAGCTTTACAAACTGCCTGTCTTCATGCTGGGACACAAACCAGAGGAGTGGTGACTGTAATCATCAAGTGTTCCCTAGCAATTTCTGCAAGAGAAATTCTTTTTTGACTCTAAGAAAAGCTACATTTTGAGTAGGAGATTTGTGCTCTGTGTGTCTTTGAAACCTGCTTTTCCTGAAGATGGATGTGTTATTCACTGTCTGAAATCCTTACTGAATACTGATACTGAGCTCTGTGAAGCCGTCGCTGTGGAGCTGGCTGAGGTTTGGATGTGGTAGCTGCAGTCCTTCACTGAGACTTTTAACTGCATTCTTGCTGGTTAGAATTTACCTGTGTTGTGGCAGGAGTTGAAGCTTTTAAAATATCCCAGTTGCTGCATTCTGAAAGACAAACTTTAGAAAATGGCTCTGGAGTTTAATGATCAATAGGAATATCAGGTCTGGAAAAGATGTAAAGAAAAACAAGGGAGAGGAACTTGTGCCTCATTTCTGCTCACTTGGGGTTATCTGCGAGAGAGGGGTTATCTCTGATAACCTTCCTTCACAAACAAAACCTGGCAATGTTGCTTGATTTATGGCCATTTATAAGGGATAAAAAAGCCCCAAACCTCTTTGGCAGAAAATGTTAGAGAAGTGGGATGAGAAATGCTATTTCTGTTGGTCAATCTGCAGTTAAATTAGGTAATAGGAGGGTATTTGGAAGTGTGAAATGTTACTGATGTGCGAAATACCAGTGTAGGTACAAAATCTCTCCTTTTGCTGCGGAGGAGCCTTGTCATTACCTGGACCCTGTTTGCAATGTTCTGTGAGTTTGTTCCGGAGCTGATGAACTGCCGTTTCTGTTCTGAAGCTGCTGAAGTCGAGGGCCTGACTTTGAGATGTTTTGGAACAGTGTGGTGTTGCATAACAACATTGTTTTTCCTGTGTAACAGTCAAAGTGTGGGAGTTGAGTTTCCTCAAGACTGATGTCCTATGGAGGATTGGGAGGGGGGGTGGAGATTCCTGTGTATGGGGCCAGGGTATTTGTCAATAAATTTAGGTTTATAAAACAATAGAGCAGAAATACCACTTTGAGATTACCTTTAATGTAAACGTGTGTTTCTCACAGCTGCTTCAGCAATCCATGGATGTGTTCTTGGCCAGGTACTTAACCTCATGGGTCTTTTCCTATTGTGTGTTTGGGCAAAAAGCCCTTTGGAGTCATTGTACTGAGCCTGTGATGTAGTCAAGACCATTGTCACCTGCTCTTTTTTTTTAATACAGTTAATGATTTCTGGCAGCACAGGTGGAAACTTTGATTCAAAAGGTCTAAAATATTTGGGAAATAGACTGTAAATTATACCTGAAAGTCATGGTTCTTATGGCAAATCGTTTCTGTCACTGTGGGATTTGTGCTCTGTGTAACAGCCACATTGACACTGAGAGCACATGGGGCAGTTGCTGTCTCTGTGCCAAATGCCTAAATTGCCTACTAATGACTTCAGGAAACACTGGGGAGCAATTTCTCTATTGCATATCATTGCTGATATACATGTTGCACACACAATCACAGAATCCTAAGATGGTTTGGATTCGAAAGGATGTTAAAACTCATCCAATTCCAACTCCTGCCATGAGTAGGGTCACCTTCCACCAGGCCAGGTTGGTCCAAGCTGGCCTTGAACACTTCCAGACCAGTCTAAGGTTCAAATAAAGCAGACGAAAAGTCTTGTTTTATTAGTATGTCCTGTGAATTTTCCCTGCTTTGTTTTGGTGGACTGCTCCGATCTTGCCTGAACCTCCAGGAATCTTCTGCCTTTCTGAAGCCTCATGTTTTCCAAACTTATCCAAGGCCTTGCTGAACCTGGGAAGGGGATGATGTTTTGTGAATGCAAAAAGGAGTGATCATAACTCTGCATCTGAATGCGTGTGGGAGTTGAGAGAGAACAGAGCTCAAAAAATGTGTTCTGTGTAAGCTTGCTGGGTTTTTGATGCTCATCGTTACAGCGTGCTGGTGCTATTTAAACCCATCATTTGTTCTCTTTTCAAATCAGGGAAACATATTTGTTACAGACCATTTCAAAGTGAAGGGCTGGGTTTTTCCAAAGCACATCAATTCTGTAGGAAGTCACTGAGCCTTCGGTCTCAAGTTACGCTGAAATCTTCCTTGCAGTTTTTCTAACACGATTGGTCTGTCATCTCCATATTTGAGTACCTGTAAGTCACAAGGAAATAACAATTGGTAGCTTGGTTTGTTTCATCTCCCTTGGAAAGCTCTAGTCTGTGGCAATGATAATGAGAAAAGAAAGGTGGGGGGTTTGTTACTTGTTTGTGATTACTTGTGTTTAGGTGTCTATAGTGTTTCATCAGACTTCCAAGGAAAGATTGCCATTGCTGGCGCTAATTGTGTAACAAATACAAATACCTGCTGTGGTGTAGCCTGATGATGTTTATGACCTGGTGCTTATGTCTTACATGTTAGTGTGCATCAATGTGCACCAGTGTGTGATGTGTTGGATGAAACACTCCTCCCGTAGGGTGGCTTTACCTTAAAGAACAAACACTTTAAACTGCACGGTTGGAACCATGGTTATAAGTAGACTCCTACCTTTGTATGAAAGATATCCTGGGTACTCTTTAAACCTGAGACAGTGGATTAATTGCAGCAGTTGGAATTTGTCTGATCTCTGAAATGGCTGTGAGCCAAGAATATGAATGGAGAAGCAGAGAGGAATTAGTGGCCTGCTTAGGAACTTGAGACTGCTCTTGAAAGAAGAAAAACTGTTGTAATTTAATAACTGTTAAGCTTTGTAATTTCATTGTCTAAGGTAGATTTGCTTGATAATTCTGAAAGAGGGAATGTTACTGCCATCCCTTGATAAGGTGATTTCAAACTTGATTAAGAGGGTCATTGGCCCTCTTAACATCTCCTTAAAACATCTGCCACGTTTGTAGTAAAGTTTGAGGAGTGCTATTTCTGCAGGCTCCTTATTTTTCACTCTTGGCATGCCATGCTGCTGTATGGATGGTGGTAGTGTAAGCATATGGGCTACTTAAAACCCAAGTGCACAGCAGTAGCCAGGAAATATCGGGGCTTTGTTTTATCCCAAAACTTTCTGCACATTTGCAGTTGTTGTCTTTAAATTTGCACAGCATCTTATGTCCCTTTTCCTTTCTTTCTGTCAGTGAAGTGGTAAGTGCTGGGGCAGCACAATAGCTGTTAATTGGTTTTCCTCAGTGTGATTCTGAGTGACTGCTCATGCCCACGAGGGGCAGCTATATAGAGTATATCTGTTTCCCAGCTCTCTTGTGTTGGCTTCTTCTGTCAGCAGTGCTTCTGGACCACTGCATGGGGAGGTGTCTGTCGTAGATAGGCAGAAAAGAATGTGTGTTTCCCAGATGCCTGCTTGAATCTCTGCACACGCATACCTGTGTGAGTGCTTCATGCCAGTTACACTAGAGAACAAATAAAGTACACTTGCCAAGGTTAACTAGGATTGAGCAAAGAGAAAGTTGACTGGATGCAGTCATTTGCTTTAGTCTTTGATGTCAGAAAGCCAGAGCACACAGCATTCCAGTTTTTCATTTGTTTGATTTTTTGTCTTGATATTATTCTTCACGGACATCATATAGTGTGAAGAAGGAAGCACTGGGTAGTTCTGGAAGCTGTGAGCCATGTAAAGGAGTGGGAGAGAGGAAACATCCAGGGATGTGTGCCCCAGTCTGCCAGTCTGAGCTCTTTTCTCTTTCTTTGCTTACTTCTTTTTAGTGGTTTGCTTGGGTCAGCACTGATTGAATTTAAAAGAGTATCTGCTTTTCTGTGGCATCTGCACTTTGACTTGTAATGGATGTCTGCACTGCCTTTGTCCTCCTGGGTTGTCACAGCAGCTCCCTGGGTAGGTGTGGAGACCCTGCACAAGCACAGTGTCTGTATCCAAACGGTAATGACTAGTCTGGGTGCATTTGCTTTGATTTGTTATTTTTAGCTGACCTCTCTCCAGTTTGCTTGTCACAGCCTGGCAGTTTGTTGCCATTGAATCCCAGCTTCTACACTCAGACCTAAATAAACTGAATAAACCACTAAATAAACCACACCGGTGCTGCTGGGTCTGTAATGTGTGTCCCCTTCTCTCAATTTGGGCTGGTGATGCTCTGTGTGCCAGGATACGTTCTACACCCCCAAAGTCAACCTTGCAGTCCTGGCTAATGGCAGAAGGGGCGATTTCCAAACAAGCTGAGGATTGTAAGGAAGAAAAGAGACTTTCAGTGATTGTGATCCCTGGGCTGAAGAGGTTAAAGTTGTGACCACAGCGGTCACTTCTGTAGGATCAGCAGCATTGTTATGTGGAATTCAGCATGCCAAGTCGGGCATTGTATCAGTGGGAACAGTGCAAGTACAGGACTTATACTATTCATGGGATGGTCTAACAACTGACACCAACTCACTGTTTGATTTTATTTAACCAGCTCACTAAGGGTTTATTTATAGAATTAAGTATGGGATCAGTGAAGAATGTATCATCAGTCATGCTGTATCATGTATTTTTGCTATTAAATTCTGATGCTGTAGATTTCACTGGCCATGATGCTTACACAGATAGAAAATGTTTGGTTCCCTTCATTTAGTTCCTGTATTCACACACTGTGTTGAAAAGCTTTGGTGGTTTTGTCTTGTATAAAGGATCCAAGTAAAGCTGAAGGCAGGAAAGCTTTTAATTGTGATAAAATCAGTGCATTCAGGTATGGCAGCACAAAGCAAACATGGCAAAGCTCTGAACACTGTTGCAGAGCGCAATCTTCATCTGTCCCAAGGAGATGAAGCACGAGGTGGGACCTAATAGATCATTTCAACATTTGATTTCTGTGATTCTGTCAAATCTTTAAAGCCCTGGTTGGAGGCTTTGATCTCCAAGGCAAAGGGTGAAAGGAAAACCAAGGCTCTATGTACCCTGTTGCCTTCGTTGCTGGGAATAGCTGGAGAGATACCTGATTATTGGTGAGTTTTGCCTTCTCATTAGAAAGACCAAAAGAACAGGAACTGAGCCAAAAATTTCAGTTGCAAGTGGAGTGTTTAAAGAAATAAGTGTGACGGTCCCTGCCTTGACTCTGAGTTTATAATCAGTGGGGAAAGATAATGGAATAAACTACATCATCAAATCCCAGATGTTTGCAAGGGAAAAGCCCTATAAATAGGGGGAGTTGGCCCTGCAAGTACAGGTCTGCCTTCCCTTGTGTCGGAGGAGATGCTGTGTGCCATCAGACATCTGCTTATGGGTTCTTCACTAAGTGAACAAGATGTTAAGGACTCAGTTGTACTGGATTGAAGTGAGCAGCTGAGCTTTCTGTAACATCAGTGGAAGCAGTTAAACCTGCAGAGGAGTATTTCACTGGCTGTTGAGGGTTTGTCACAAGGGAGAGACCTAAGCAAGCTTCCTGAAGTTGTGCACTGCAACATTTTGCTCTTTGGAGGAATAACTGCAATTCCACAGTGTAACAGCACACAGGAAATAGTGTGGTAACACATTCAGTTGGGACAGAATGGATTACTGCCCATCAAGTGAATGTAACAACCTTAAGTTGTGTGGGGCTCTGTATCTTTTATCTATCTATATTTTGTTCTGTTAAATACATACGCTGCTGTAGTCCGCAGGAACTGCAGCTAAAATGGGAACGTATATGTCAGGTACTTCACAAATGATGAGAACTGCCTTAACCCATGCTTCTAGAAGTAAGTAATAATGAAAGAGGAGCGTTAAGAGATGCAAGTGTTACAGGTAATGATTATTCTGGGTTTATAAAACATGATTTTTATATATATTAAAAGCTGTACACACATTTATAGATGCATACATACACATCTGTATAAATCCCACTAAGTACTGAATGGAAAATCCTAAGGGGTGTCTGTCTCCACAGAAGAGAACACTGGTGGTAGTGACCGCAGATCAGGTGGGTAAAGGCAGGAGGAAGGGCAAAGCCTATGTAAAACATTCTCTTTACATTAACATACACTTGTGGTGTGTTAGCACCGTGGTTCCCAGCTGGCTCGGCAGATGTGTTCAGCTTTCTGTTAGTAACTACACCAAGAAGCTGAAAGCAAAAGCAAACCAGATAACTGCCTCAGAGTAACTGCTTCCTGGTGGTTCTTTGGTTCATTCTTCCTGCCTGTTTGCTCCCCCTCTCAGATGGATCTGTTCTGAAATGGTATCATGGTTGAATTCACAGCAAACTACAAAGCAAGTCGAGAGGCTGGTAGTGTGGTCTGTGGGCAAGTAGGGGAAATTTTGTGTTAATCACTGTACAGTTCCCCATCCTGTGAAAGAAAATTAGCCCTGCAGATACAAAAGGAGGACAAAGCAGCCACACACGGCCATTCGGGAAACCTTCCATCATCTCTGCTCAATAGGGACCTGGTGTGGCTTTTTCTATAGAGCAACACTCCCTTTGTTTCAAGGAAGTTGTGAAATTGGAGCTGGAGAGGAGCTGGGGGGAGGCTCATTAGAGAAACACTGTTCTAAGGAGTGCTTCCCAAAATTAAACCAGCCTCTTCAAAGGAAGTGCAAAAGTTTGCCCTCAGACTTGCATCGACCTCTTGATTAAGATGTATGGTTCTCCCTCTGTGCAGGGATTTGTCCTGTGAATGGGAATGCCGCGTTTGGAAGAGCAGAAGAGCTGAGTCAGTCATTAGCTGCTGGATCTCCAGGAATTCTGTATGGAGGGATATTGAGGCAGCAGTGAGGGCTTTGCTCTGTTCCTAGTGTCCAAATAATTGATACTTCAAAACACAGCAGACCAAGCTCTTTAGGAGAGAAGATTCAACACTGACCTTATGGGAGGGGGGGTACTTGTATGAAATATTTCCATTCATTGTAAGATTTCTCCTCTTGCTGTGCACCTTTGGGGTCTTTTTGTGCCCCATGGTGTGATCTGTGCCTGGTTTGCTCTTTGGGCTCTGCTTTTCCCTTTTTCATGGATGCAGGACTGTTGGAGGGATTAGCCAAAATTGAGTTAATGAAAGCATCCTCATTGTTCCTGTGGTGTGGAAGGCCTATGGCTGAGTAGTTTTGTAGAAAACAACTTGTGAACGTGTTCCTCAGCCTGTGAAGATTCAGATTGAGTTTCCTCAGTCTCTGGATCCTTCAAGTCTCACCCTAAATTCATCAAGGGATTTGGATCCATGAGTGATACATCTCTGTGATATCTGAGAGAGCAGCAAGGGGATCCAAGAGCACTTTACAGACAGGAGATAGGGATGGCTCCTTGCAGGATGAGGTTGAGCTTGGATTCCTCACAAGTGACTAAAATAACTGCATGCCAGTGCAATTCCCATTGATCTGAGGGTACAAGCCCAAAACTTTTGCTTTAAGGGAGCTGAGGTACATACCTGGCTGCAGGGGAAGAGTGAAGATCGATAAGCAGTGTATGTCAGGTTGTCTCAGATGCTTTAAGGCTGTTGCAGTTACAGCAACATATCTGAGATCCAGTCTTCAGGAAAACAAACTGTTCCTCCATCATGTTGTGTTGTGGTCAAAACTTGTTTGAAAATCTCCCACTATTCTTTAAAAACACTTTGTTTTTTAAATGCAAGTTCCAAATGTCCCTGCAGTCACTGCTGGGGCTGCCAACGTCCTTCATGTCTGAAGCTGCTAAGTCAGACCTCAGTGAAAATCAGCAAAAAAGTATTGCTGCTGCAAATGATACCACCCAAGTGCCAGTAAGTGAGGATGGAGTCAAACCAATGGGGTTTCTATCAGCAAAGGGGTTATAAGTACTGTTGGTGTGAGCTGGCCACGCTTTGAGCTGTTGCAGTTCCTTCTAAATGTGACAAGTACAAAGAGGAAACATCTGGACAATAGAAAAACAAACAAGAAAAGCAGTGTTGACTTACCAAAGTGATGAAGCCCAGTTCTGTCTTGCAGGTTTCTCTGTTCCAAGTTCAGCACTGAAGACTTCCATGCTCATCCTTTTGTCCTTATCTTTTTTCCTTTCTTTTCCCTTGAGCGACCTCTCCTGTTTCCTCTGTATCCCTCTTTCTTTGATGAGGCTGCTCTACTGTACAGACCTTCCTTTACTCCCTAATCTCATAGTGGTTTATGAGCAGGTACAGATAAATCCTTCCAGACTCAAGCAAGGGTACTCTTCCCAACCATGAGCCAATAATGATAGGGAGATCAACATACTTTGCTGTAAGCAGGACACTTGACAGATAGGTTTTGGTTTGTTTCTCATGGGAACTATTAGTTCTGTGTGTGACACCAATGGATCAGACAATGTAATGTGCTTTGTGAGCTGTTCCTCTCTCTGCTCCCTGTTTGCTCAGGGCTGGGAGGAATGGAAGAGTTCTGGAGCTACACTGTGTTCTCTCCTGGGCAGGATTAAAGTTGGAAACTTCAGAGTTTCTGGGTGGATTTTCTTGAAGTGAAGGTTCCATCAGTGATTTCCCTACAGTCTGAGGCCTCTGCCTAATTTGTTGGAAATTGGAGCGCTTTGTAGCAGCTCTGAAGCAGCCCTTTGGGACTTCAGCATCCACAGGTATCAGGTAGAGCAGTGCACATATGAAGTGCAAATCTTTCTGTATTAAAAGTGGTGTATTGAAGACTTCAGAGGATGTTGCTTCACTTAACCCACACTGGGTTTGTGCCCCTTAAATAGCCTGTTGTTCAAGAAGAAAAGCTCTAGTCTGTAACCTCGGAAGGGGATGTTGGGGTTGTGGTTTGGTGTCTCTGTACATTCCCCAAGGCAGCTCCTGGTGCTGGATGCACATCCCTTCCCCTGAAGCTGTGGAATTGTGCTGAGGGGCAGGCAGAGAGCTGGCCCTGCTTAAAAACATTATTTAAGCCTCATCAGTTTCTGGAGTATTGGTGACCAGTTTGTGTCATGACACTAGGACCTAGGGCAGAGAGAGGTTAAAACTTATCCGGTGTTCCAATAGACTGGAAACAGAAACTTGCCCCTCTTAATTCCGGCCCTGTGCTCTGGTGCCAGGCTCATCTTTTGTCATCTAAACTGCCAGGTTTTGCTATTGCTGCCTATTACGTGCTGGGTAAATCATCTCTTGCCCATGCTGGCCACTGCATCTAAAAACTTGCTTTTTTTGCCTCACCAGTGAAGTGTGAATTGGTGTCCTGTTCATTCTCTTTCTTCCTTCCCTACTTCTGGCATTGCTCTCCTATCTCCTTCCTGTGTGCTGGTGCAGGCTTTGCTCTGTTTTGCAGTAAGGTGGTTCAGAGAGTTGAATTGCAGAAAACTCAGTGTTCTCCTCCCTTGCAGAGAGGTGGGGGAACAAATAGATGTGTATATTTCTTAATGCTTGTTTAGCTCTCAGCACTAACCAATGCTGGGTGGACACACGATGGATGTAGCCTTCTACCTCTGCGATGAGATTGCCCTGAGAGCTGTGCATGAGAAGAGTGGCTGGTGAGTGAGCCTTGATCCATGGTAATGTGCAATACAATAAACAAAAAGAAGGTATTTGATGCTCTCTCTTTATGCTTTTTTGGAGGAGCTCTTAGAAATAAAAATGAAGTTACTACAATACTGACTTGCCTATGTTTATCATGTCCGCTGACTTGCCATTTTGCAAGTAGAACCAGTCCTATTTTTAGAGCTGAGCTTCCTGTCTGAGCTCTCTTTAAGTCTGTCCTTTGCCTAACACAGTCAAACTCTTTAAAAACAACCCCAACTTGGTTAAAGTGGGACAGTTTTGCTAAAAACAGTCATGTTGTGCCTGGATATAAACAGCTGAAAATGTGCTTTGAACAAGTGTTCTGATGAAAATTCAGCCCCTCAAAAGAGAAGGTATTTCCATGATGTCAAAACATGAAAATGACACTGAACTGATGTGTTGATGTGATCATGGTCATCTCAAAGCATGAAAGTGGATGTAAAAAGGAGTTGTCCACGTGGGGAAGTGAACCAGAGTAGCTATTTTAGAATAGCTCCCTGCAGACAAACTGTTCTTATGCAATCAGCATCCTCTGCTTTAGCTCATCCATACTAGGAAAGAGTCATCTTTATCTGGAGAAATAGCACCCAACATCCTGACTATTGCATTGGAGCTGTTACGTTTTAGTGTCATAATTTACCTTAATCCAAAATGACCTTCACATGTAGCTATGCCTTTGTCTAAAGGTATATATTAATATCTGCATGTTTGGAGGCCTGATGTAATTGCAGCTATGTACATCTTGAGATGTCCTCATTAAAGTGTAGACACTGGGTGTGTGTGGTGGTGTTGCCAGCCCTGTATGGAACCAGTTTGGACCAAAAGAGAGCTGGAGGATTGCTGGTGGAATTCAGGCATTAATTGGTAACATGAGTAGTAGTCAAAGCTCTTCTTCCATTTCCGAACTGACAGGTATCAGAAAAATCAAGGCCATAGTGTTTGTCATTATGGGCTGCTGCTGAGATGTCAGGAGGGCAGCAGGCAAAGGGAAGAAGCATTTTATGGGGTGAAGCAGTCTTTCCCTCCCAGTTCTGGCTGTTCCATCCGTGCTTGTGCTGTGCTGGTTCTTGATCCCGACATCCTTCTCCTGGTCCAGCTTTGGTGCATGCCCAACCCCTCAGTGAGCTGATCCAGCCCACATTATCAGCAGAGAACTAGAAAAACAGGAAAAGGAATGTGTTTTCCTGCTATCTTTGGAATCTCCATTTGCTTGCCCCAAAGTTGGAGGAGTCAAAGTGAGAGGAGAGGTGAGACCTTTGAGGAGCAGGGAGCTTTTGAATCATCTCAGCCATCTCCCAGATCTTTCCTTGATGGTGAGATGTGCTCCATCCCTGAGAGCTGGACCCTGGGTTGCAGGCTGGACTTTGTCATGCATTGCCAGATGCCCCAGGCACAGATATGCTCTTCTTTCCACTGTGGATATTGCTGGTGGAGCAGAAGAAAGTAGAGCTTGGAATTCACCATGTAAATGAGGTTGTAAACCCCTAAATTGTCCTTTCCTTGTTGGGGTGTTGTTCTGTGCCAGAGGCGGCTCTCCTAAAACAGGAATGGATTGCACTGATTCAAGCAATGCTCCTTTGAACTGCTATTGCTGGATTAACATGTCACTTAAAGCCATTTAATTTCTATGGGATTTGTAGTACCCAAAGATGCTCTTGACAGTGGAGAATGCAATTTTACTATAAAATGCTATTAATGTGAAATTATTTAGTTTGTATAACATTTTTCCTCTATTTTATCTATTACTGTTACATATATTTTATGTTCAGATGCTTTAGGAAACAGTCAATGGTCTTAAAACAGATTGGGCGGATAAATAAAACATGAGATATTCAACAAAATTCTATCCCTTCCCACTTCCCTTACAACTTGTATTACTTTTCTTTCTGTGCTTGTTCCTTGTGTGCCAGCTCTGTCTTTGCAGCTGCGTGGAGCATGCTTAAACTATAGGTTAATGCATTTGGATGCTGTATGAAAATGTAAAGTCAAATGTTTATTTGTATATGGATTTCCGCACACCAACACCCCCCCACCCCCACCCCCCCCCGTGGTTTTCACTGACTGAAGTTTCAAAGTCACTGAAAATTAGAGTTTATGGTTTTGGCAGACGTAAGGATACAAACTGATAATATAGAATGTCACTAAAACACGCGATTTGTCCTGGGCCTCTTGCTTTACTCCTGTGCTATTAAGGCTTAAGACTTTTTGCTGGCTTACGCTCTTCCTGTGGACATGCTTGAAATACTTTGCCTTTTGTTGCATGAAAACAACTGATACCATGGGCTACTGCGATTTGGCAGTTTATACCAAATGATAAAGCTGCAGGCACCAAAGAGGGGGAAAGGTACATGTCAGGTCCTGGTGGTTTTACATCTTCATGAGAAGGAAGTCATTTAACTCACTGAGAAGGCTGCGCTGTGCAGCTAGTGTGGGGTGTGCTGGGGAGCAGCACAGGGCAGATACCTGGGTGAGTGGTGTAATGAGGAAAGGAGCTGGATGGCTTGGGCACCTTCCACTAGAGCAGCTTGCTCCAAGCCCCTGTGTCCTTGAACACTGCCAGGGATGGGGCAGCCACAGCTTCTCTGGGCACCCTGTGCCAGCGCCTCAGCACCCTCACAGGGAAGAGCTTCTGCCTGAGAGCTCAGCTCAGTCTCCCCTCTGGCAGGTTAAAGACATTTCCCTTGGCCTGTCCCTACAGGCCCTTGTCCAAAGCCCCTCTCCAGGTTTCCTGTAGCCACTTCAGGCACTGGAGCTGCTCTAAGGTCTCCCTTGAGTCTTCTCCAGGCTGAGAAGTGTTGGAGCTGGACTCTTGTTTCCTTCTGTTCTTCTGTGCCCTCTTGTGGATCTGGGAGCTGTGGTATTGGTCCATGTCAATAGTATTGGTATGTGTCTCTCTTAACTTAGCTCGTTAGCTGGGTCTGAAATGCAGGGAATGTTGTGGATAGCTCCACTTGCCCTGATCCACATCCAGTCCCAGTTAATATACGATAGCATAATGGTCTTCTGTGGATAGTGGGAGAATATGTGCCTTCCAGATCCTTCCATGTCAGGGAACGGGATATGCTACTTTCAAGACTGGAGTTTGGTAGCCTGGATAATGCAAGTCAGAAGCTGTAAGCAGGGACTCTGCACAAATAATTTCTCCTCCAGAAGTTCATTTCTATAAAAAAGGTAATGCTGTTGCAGCATATAGCAATATTATCTGTTAAAACCTTTACAGCATCCTCGTCACTAGGCCTCTGATAGAGGGAAAGGGTACTGTGTGTATGCTGTTCCCTCCATTTTACTGTAGATTTTACTAGTATGTGGGCTGGAGTAACTTGATTGGTTTTAAGGTTTCAAATGAAGCACAGTTCTTAAGTAGCTCTTCCTGATTGAGTTTGTTTTCCAGCTTACATCTCTGCAACTGATTCTGTTCCACTTGTCAAAGGTGGCACTAGCTTGTTTCTTAGTTACTGTCTTTGTGATCCTTTGGGCATTCACTTGTGCTTGATGAGTAAGCAGCAGTAGAGGAGGAGGATGTTTCTTCTTTAGGCTGTAAAAATCCCTTCCAGCGTCACCACATTGCCTCTGAGTGACATCTGTTGCAGGAGAAGAAACAGCGTCTCCTAATCCTGCACTGTCCAAGTGTTTTCCAGTTAAGCGTTATATTGGAGAAAGATCCTGGGAAGCCAAGGATGAGGTGGTGCAGGGTGCACTGAAGCTTCCCATGTCAGTAGTAAGAGATGCCCTTTGCCAGTTAGGGATCCAGGTATGAGAAAAACAGCCCTTCAAATTACTCTTTAATTTGGAAGTCAAGAGACTGTTAATTCAGATCTCAGCTTTTCTGCCTGTGATTGGCAGTCGTGTACATTTAACAAACCCACTGTTGAACTGGGCCTTACGCTTTTAATTCTTCAAGTAACTCCTGATTTTTCTTTCAGAAAGGGTAATTGAGGCTGCACCGGGTCGCTGAGATCAAGCCTGGACTGGACTATGGCAGATCCCAGCTCTGCCACGCAGGCCTTCACACACATCTTTTCATTATCTGTGTGCTTAACCCCTCTGGACTGTGGCTGCTGCTCCAATCCCCAGGCAGAAATCAGGCTGAGTTTTATCCTGTTTAACAGGACTTCATCCCAGTTGCTCATCTGTTGAGTTGACAAAAGTCTCTTCCCCCACGATAATACTGTTAAAAACCCCAAAACAAACAGCCCCAACCCCAGACTGGATTTGATGTGTGTTGTTTCAAACATGCAAATACCAAATTTAAGGACTCTGGTGCTGCATCACACCTAACTGAACTTTCTCCCAGTCCTGCCTCAAGGTGGCAACACGAGGACCAGTCCTGAGCTCAGACCACATATGAAATCCTCTTCTCGGGCCTTGTAGGATAGAGTTTGATTGATGAGCCAGTGGGACCATGCCACATTTACACTGTATGAATTCTTGTTTTCGACTACAAAGCTTTATGGTCTTGAGTTCCTTTCCAGAATCATTATCACATCTGTCACTGTCATTGCTATCAGTGGCTAAGGATGGTTCTAATGGAGTGATGCAATCCAAACTCTCATTCTTGCTGCAATACTGCTCCCCAAGCACACAATAGCCCAGGTGGTGCAATTATTAATAACTCCCTCTGATGGCCTGTATCTTCCTTCCATTTTGCTTTAATGTCATTTATTTTGTGCTATTTCTTCAGCAGTGAAACTGGTTTTGGAGTGATTTTTTGGAAGCATTGTGAGTTCGTTTGCTGGAATCCTTCTCTCCTGGAAATGAAACATGTCCCTCATGGGCTTCTGTTTGCTTGCACACAAATGAACTGCTAATTAGGATGATGAAATTGCTGGGAGAGGTGAAACCTTCCAATTGGCCGAAGAGAAGATGGTGGATTAATCTGTGTAAAGCTAAAGGCTGGGACTAAAACTGCTGTTCAACATTCTGGTGCTAATGAGACTTGTATGTCTGTCACTCGAGAAGCTGAAAGTATGTCCTGTAGTGCTTGCTGAGAGATCCAAAGTGGGGGCTCACTCTTCTATGGCATTTAGTGCTTTATTCTCCACCGATGATGGCTGGAACGGAGGATACTCAGCAATCCGTATAAGGTGTTCAGCAGTTTATAGCATCTGGTGCTGTGAGGCAGTTTGGTCTTTATGGATAATTTCTGTACATGAGTAAAAGCATCTTGAGAGGCATATGGATGTTTAGAAAATTGCAGAGTATGATTTGGAGAGCTATTCGTCTTGCATGCCCCCTGCTACTGTATTATATCACTGCTTTATAGTTTTCAATGTACTTCTGTTCATGTCAATTCATGTAAAGGAGGAAGCTACTCTCTTCATCTCTGTGAAGCAGGGAGACACTGAGTGACTTGTTCAGTGTCATACTGGGCAAAAAGGGCAGCCCCAAGTTAGTTCCCTGCTCACTGTTTGAGCTGTTCAGGACACACAGAGGGGCTGATGCTGGTCCCTCATCCTCCTCTTATAACAGGCTCCCTGCAGTCATTGAAAATGTATACATATAATATATAAATATATAGATGAAAAAATGAAGCCAAGGCAGATGTTTTGAGGCTGTGTGCATGTGTTTGCAGGAAGCCGGCGGATAGTGGACGTGATGGATGTGAACACACAGAAGGGTGTTGAAATGAGCATGTCTCAATTTGTGAGGTACTATGAAACACCAGAGGCCCAGCGTGAAAAGCTCTACAATGTCATCAGTCTGGAGTTCAGCCACACGAAGCTGGAGAACATTGTCAAGCGCCCCAATGTGGTAAGAGATCCTGTGGTGATGGTTTATTCTCAGCTTCTTCCCATTCACAAGTTGCTTTGTAAGAATAAAACATGGAGTTTAAACAAGATGATGTGAAGTACCTGTAACTCCTCTCCACTTAGTGTTAGGACCTCATTTTTATCCAAGTAGAGAGCTGATCTCCTTGACAGTGGAACTTACTTTACAGGAATTAGGTATCTGATGAGCTCCTAATCATGCAGCTTGCACAGATACCCAGTTTCTCTCAAGGTGCTTTGGGGAAATTCCATCTGAAAATGAAATACCTCTCTATTGTTTTTCCTTCTCTAAGAAAGCTTAAATTATTGTGAAGCTTAAATTCCTCATATATGAACCCTGCTATAAGTAAAAAATGTTCAGGGGCTCCAGAACAAAAAAGGTGAAATCCTATGTATAAAATGTAGAAATCTATACCCAGTTAAATCAGCACAATCACTGCTGTGTTAGAACTGGCAGTGTCAGAGGAGGAGGGTAGATTTGTACACGTTTTTTAAGGTAAAGGGCTCTGTGATTTTGTTTCCCAATGGAGCCACTGGCAGTGAAACAATGGTATTATTGATAAAGATGATTTTATTTATCAGTAACATGTGCCCATATATAGGTGAGTATTAGAGCATCAACTCAGTAACACACAGTGATGGAGGGAATAGCACTGGTGTTTCAGAGTGTCTCCTCGGGACACTCAGCAGAGAATTTGGGGCATTGTATTCTGATCACAAACTGAATCCTAAGCATGTATTTTGACGTTTGTGCAGGTTTGTGCTGTCATTCAGACACTAGTGGGCAGTTAGGAAGTGCTCTGGAGAGTTCTGGTGCTCAGCTGATCCCAGTTTTCCCAAGCACATCATGTTCAGTGAGCCTGTAAAACAGCTGTGCAAATTTCCTGGGTGCTCACAACTGAAAATTGCAGCTAGGTACCTGTTACCACATGTAAGTGAATACTTCATATCTATTTAATATGGCCTGAGTGTACAATCATTTGTTAACCCAGGAATATTTGGATCTCCATCTCTTGATAGAGAGATCTGAATTCACATTATGTACTTGGGAATAGAAGAGAGGGTGCTGGGGAAGTGGGTGCTGTGAGGAAGTGCAGTACATAAAGTCAGATACCAGTCAAATTTATATTTGTATAAATGGTTCCTTTGAATTCTGCAGAGCTCTTTGAGCCCATGTGAGGCTGAAATACTTGATTCATCTTCCCTGTTGTATAAGGACCACGGGTTGCAATATCAGGAAGTGGGAATTGTTTCAGAATCAGGGCAGTAACCATCAAATTTGTATTCACATACAGCCATGATATTCATGGAATTGGTCCTATTTCTACTGGCTGCATTATCTTCTATTGCCTCTTCTCAAAGTACTCTGTGTTATCAACACCACCCGATAAAAAATAGCTAGGGGTCAGCCCCAATCTGCAAGAGTTCCATGTGTTAATTGCCCTATCATGAAAACCCTCTGGGGATACAAAGAGTTGACTCATACAAATAACATTCTTGGGTGGGCCTTTAAAAAGATTTGGCAATCAAGAGGGTAAATGGGGTGCTGCCTGTCACTTCTCTGTTCTTGCTGCAGACAGAGGACAGCTTTGTCAACAGCTCCTAGGATAGGTCTTGCAGTCCCTACTGACCCACAGATAGAGGTTCACTCACACATCACAGTGTCTTGAGCTGGGTCGGGATGTACAGCCACACTGTGGCCAAATCCAGCACTACAGCCTGTTTGGACTTCCCAGATTGACTGGTGTTTTTCCCGTTTCGAAACCTAGTACATGTGAGCCGTTTGCATAACCAGAAGGGAATGTTGGGGTATCTAGGACAGACCAAAGAATGAGTCACAGGCTTGTCCTTGATGTGGCTGTGATGGCCAGATTGCAGTTCATGCTCTGGCACCCAGTGCATGAGCTGTTTCAATGTCCCTGAACAATCCTCAGTTTCCACCTCTTCCTCACCTTGCTGACAGTGTGTTTCCAGTTTCTCAGCTCTCACTGGTTTATCCTGTCTGTGCTTCCTGAAAGTCTGGCCTTTGGACAAGAACTTTGATGAATTTTATCCCCAAGTGATGAAGGAAGCGCACAATAAACAATAATGTAATTACTCAAACTAGAATTTGACCAGAATGATGGTGTTAATATTCCTTGAAATATATTTGGAACAGTGTAATGTCTTTTATGTTTGTATTTTAATATTTATAAATGCAATTTCTAGGCTGTTTGCTACAAAAATGCATTTGAATGCAGAGAGCAGGTGATGCTCCAAGAGAAAGTGCTCACAGGTGCCCGTAGGACAGAATTTGTGCCACTTTTGACTGCATTACTCTGGGTTGCAAAGGGCTGAGCGGTAGTGATGAAGTACTGCACCTCAAGAAGTTGCACCTGCTGAGCAGCAAGGTTCTTGCTGTCTGTGAACATTTGCTGCTGCATCGTTAGTTTTAGCCAATGGGAGTGGGTCTTACCATGTGTTCAGTAACTAACAGTTGATTCTGGTGGGGCTTTCAGGTGGACTTAGTTGACTGGGTGGACAATGTGTGGCCACAGCATTTGAAGGAGAGGCAGACGGATGCTACCAATGCAATTTCAGAGATGAAATACCCCAAAGTGAAAAAGTAAGTTTATGTCTGCTACAAGCTCTACTGTTGACTCCCTTGATTAATTCCTTTTGCAGTTTGCTGAATATAATCTTTAATCCAATCTCTTTGCAAAGTGTGTTTTCATCTCTCAGTTCACGCAGTGTAGTCAAAGTCCTTCTGCAGGCTCTGGGTTCCTTCCCAAAGATTCTAGGCTGAAACATAGAGATGATTTATGAGATGTACTTGAAGTCTGTATTTAACAGGTGTGTGTCTCCCCAAAAACCCTGTCACTGCCTGCCCTTCATGCCAGTTTACTTTTCTGTTGACATTTTCACCAGCAAGCTCCAGTACTGGACTGACTGTATAGGTTGTGGTTCTTGTTTTGGAGGCAGGTTTGAGGCTAAACACAAGAGCAGTTTGTCCTGTTTCTGCATCTTTAGTTTCTGAGCAAGTTATGATAGCATAACCTCACCTCCTTGTTTCTTCAGTTTGAATGTCTTCCTTAAAACTTTTTATATGATGATTGGAAAAAGGAACTATTTTGGGTGCCTCAAAATGTTCACTGTCATTTTCATATGAATTAGTACAATTCAGATAGGGATTACTGTTAATGATATGATAGCTATAATGGCTGAGGCACACTGCATAATTCTTGAAGCCCTTCACTGCTGTTTCTGTTTTAGAGGCGTTTTCTGTTGCCCAAACGTAATGCTGGCGGCATCCCAGGCTCTGCTGCTGAACCAACCTCTGGTGTTTTGCAAATGGCTCAGAGCTCTTTCCAAACTGCAATGTCTAAAATAGATTGGTACTAACATATACAAAGGAGTGTGCAGTCAGAAAGTGAGATGCAGCATTTACTCTTGTTCTGTAAAAGTAACATTTTGGGAGGTAAAGGTAATAATAGCAGAGCCTATGGAGAAACCTGGTCCTATGACGTGTGCAGTGCCATTGATTTCAGTGGAAGCTAAGGATACTGTATTGTTCTGAAAAGAGTAAGGTGCTTGTTAGGGTAACTAGATCCAGATAAGAGTGCCAAGTCTCACACCTGCATTTGGAAATGTCCTAAGTGACTTGCCTAAGGTCATCCAATGGCAGAGCAGGAAACAGAATCCAGGCAACTTGCTTTCCAAGTAGTTAGTCTACTAAATAACATTGTTTATAATCTGCTAGAGCTAAGAAACTGGGTGATGATTCAGTGCTTCAGGATTCAGGGATTGTACAAAGAAAGAAGTAAAGAAAACGATCCCTTTCCTAGAGCAGGTACAGTCCAGATGCTGGCAAAAAAAAAAAAAAAAATAGCAAATAAACAAAGCAAGGCAGAGGTGGTTTAAAGGATAAGGTAGCAACATGACTAACAGAATCTAGCAGAGAAAGCAGAGTATATTCTTGCCGTTCACTATTTGCATCATGTAATACCAGATGGTAGGTTTCAAAGAGGGATTTTAGAGAAGTAGCAATTCAAGAGATTTTAACATGGAGTTTTTCCCATGTGTGGAGGATGGCCTGGTAGAAAGGAAGAAGATGTCTGATGAAGAAGCAGACACAGAGCCATTGAGGTTGCTGTCACTGGCAAAGTGAAGGTGGAGGTTGACAGCTTGATAAACTAGTCTATGTGATAGGTAGAGGGAAGCTGAACAGTAAAAGACTGTGAGCACTTGAAATGCGGCAATGGAGTTTGATGTGGGAAAAGGAGTTACTATGCATGAGCATGAAAAGCAAGGGTGATGCGGCTGGAGGCTGAGGATGTTGCTAGTGAGCATCATCTGGGATAAAGACTAGAAAAAGCTGATTTGCAGCACTGTTGACACAAACCCTTCCTCAGTCTGAAGAAGCAACAGGATAAAACCAGTAACGAACACCAGTAGTCTAGTTGCACAAAAGAAGTTATGCAGGGTCATGACAAAGATCCATGGTGCTTGGTAACCTGACTGCTATTGGGTGCTGTCCTGGATACCCTGGTAGGAGCATAAGAATATTGTGATGCCTCTCTTAAAATTATCTCCTGAACTTCCACTGTCTGCAGCTCAGGCAGGGGTTGTCCTGAGGTGCAAGTGGTTTCTGTGTACTTAGGGGCTCTCAAGAGATGTCTCTTCCATTAACTTGTCCAGTTTAAATAGGAACTCCTTAAGAGATTAGCTTTCTCCACCTTTGGAAATTCAGATTGGCCCTTTTCTGTATAGACAGTAGTCCCAGGGTGTAAGCCCTTATTAAAGAGATCATGTTCAGTTGCGGAGCTAAATGTCAGTGCTATCATTTGTTCCATGCTTCCTATTCTTTTATGTGAGTTGTCAATATTCATACATTTTATTAATGACTGTTGCTGCTCAGAACTGGGATTGTTTCTTTTCATTCTTGTGCTCGGCATTCTCGTAACGCGCAGTTTGCAGCATGCAATCCCCACCATTCCCGTGTTCCCTCCAAACAAAAAGCACTCCAGTGAGCGCGTTGCGGTTTTGCAGACACAGATGGCATTATCAGACACAAATGTCTGTCTTGGCTCCTGCACGTCAAGTTCCGTGCTGGGAGTGAAGATAGAGAACGCTCCATCTGCTGCGCTGCTTTGGTTACCAGGAGCACTGCACGCGCTGGAGGCTGCCCTGGCTTTCACTTGGACCTGCACCATTAACTACTTCTAAAAACTCTGGGTAATGAGGTAATGAGGTTCTTTTTCAGTCTGTAAGTCAGGCTCCTACTAGGAGACTTAGAGGACTGAATTAAGTGGGGAAACAGTTTATGTCCAAAATAGGTAAAACTTCCCAAGTAATACCTCTTACAAGCAGTAACACAACATGAGAAATTAAGGGGATGGCAAGCTGAGGTTGTAGTGTTCAAACTTCAAACTGGGATAAGTTGGCATTGCCCCTGAAAGAACAGTCCATGCCCACATTGTCCTATCCTTGTTGCTAGAACACGCTGTGGTGCAGCTGCAGAGTAAACTGGATTAGGGACTGATCTGGCTGAAAACCGACTCGGAAATAAAGAAAAATTGGGTACTTTTCAGGCCATCCAAACCACCACATGGCTGCATAAATGCATGTGCCAACCACAGGGCAGTGCAGGAGTGTGGAAAAAACCATAGCAATGGGATGCCTGCTCCTGCTTCCCTCTTTCACATCCCTGGGTGCAAGTTTCTGCAAAGGGCCTCACAGACCTCTTTGAGAGTGGGCAGGATGCTGTTTAACCAGGATCCAGGGTAGGAGGAAAGGGCAGCGTGGTTGTAATACCAGTTTTTAGGGGCAGAAGCTTGTTATATCGTCTCAGATGCCTGTGGAACTGCAAATCCTAAGGGTAGGAAACTGAACCAGGCTCAGAACTGCTTCCTTTCATCCTGGTACACCTTAACCATTTTCAGGTAGCTCAAAACAAGCTGAGATTCAGTGTTCTGGTTAAATTCAACCAGGACTGAAGCTGAACCTGAATCTGGACACAGCTGAACCTGAACCAACCAAAAAAAAAAAAAAACCAAACCCAAAAGTGCTGGTTTGGTTTCTCATTAGCTGATAGCCCTGCTGAAATTATCCTCTTTATCAGGTTTTGTGTTTGTAGCCTTGCAAGATTATTTGCAAAGCAGTGGCATCGCTGCAGTGCCAGGACAGGATGGCAATAGAAATAGTAACAGGCACTTAGTGTTTGCTCTGTACCAAATGAAACCAAAGTCTCAGTCCCTTTTTGCCTGCAAAACTTCCTATTACTTAAAGTAGCTAAACATGGCTATAATAGGCCTTTATATTGCTGCTGTTCTTCAGTTAAGGGTGGGGAATCTGGTATGGAACCTAACTGTTCATGAAAGGATGCTGCCCTGTTACCATATCCTCAACCCTATTTCCTGTTCCTAGGCTGTTACTCAACCATCCATTCCTTTTTTATTCATTCCTTTACTAAGTAGGGTTGAATTTAAACAGATGATAAAATGCTCTACTGAGCTGTGGTCTAATTAGAAGCGGAGGGTTTGCCTCGAGAGACAGATATTGCCCTTTGAATTGAGGGAGCTCACAGGTCCCATGATGCAACCTGGTGCTGTTTTATGCATGTGAGATGCTTGTATGCACTTTGTATGTCATTTGTGAATTGCTTTTGATACAAACCCGCTCTATAGGTATAATTAAGTACACCAAGATGAGACCAATAGCACAAGTTCTCATTAAAACTGTCCAAGCTAGCAAAGTAAATAGAATTTAATGTCTTGAGGTGGGTGCGTTGGGCTCAAATCCTCCTTTGTGTAGAGCTTGAAGGACTTGCAGCATCACACGTGTAACCAAAAGGAGCACCAGTGCTTAAACTGGTTTGTGGGGAGCCTGAAGCTGACCAGCCATGTCACAAGGATGGAGGAATGAGCTGTGCTCTCACAGATACCCAAGTGCTGTTCTGCTCACTGTGAATTGGCAGCTTCATTTCCTCGCTGTGGTGGGTGCCTTCTCCTAAATTTAAGCCCCCAGTCACAGTAAAAAAGAGGCCTCTTCATTCTCTTAAGTTCAGAGGTAACCTTCCCATTGCTCACTAAACATACACCGCAGCAGTGGGATGTGCAGGCAGCCCATCAGGCCTCAGTTCTGATCCCCGACGTGCGCTTTTAATGCCAGTCTGGTAGCCAGAAGGTAGATAACCTTTCCCTTTGGAGTCCCCACTCATGTTCCCAAGTGTGAACACACACCGGGGCTTGGTGTTTCACTTCGGTGGGACCAGGGAAGTGTTGTCACTTTTGTCCCAGCCTCATGAATGTAGTTTTCAGCCTCCCCCCATCATCTCTGGTGCCTCAGAAGAGCCTTCCTCTTATCTCGGGTGTTGTTTTTGTCAGACTCAGAGCGTAACCCCCTCAGGGCAGGAAGCTGGTCTTTCACGTGCTTTTGAAGTGCCTGCCGAGCACACACGTTGTTTAATGATTAGTTACTATTTGGCGCTGATAGGTGGTGGTTTGCAGCGCCAGTTACCTCAGCCGGGCTGCCCAGCGCCTCAGGCAGGGAGCGGGCCGGGCGCGTTGGTGCCTGTGGGAAGGAAGGCCAGGGGCCAGCTGCAAAGCTCGGTTCCTACCCGGGCCCGGCTCCGCAGAGCCCCTCGACGGGCAGAGCCGGCCGCGACGGCCGGAGGTGGGTGCTGCAGGGGCCCTCCCTGGGGAGAAACCCCGCGGCCTTCCTGAGGGGGCAGCCTCGGCCCTCCCTGAGGGGGCAGCCGGGCTGTGCGCTGCGCTGGGGCCAGTGCCCCGCAGCGGGGGGCCGGGGGTGGGGCGGCAGCCGGGCCGGGCGGGCTGGCCCCGTGTCTCCCGGGTGACAATGGTTTCTTTTGTCTTGCGGCGTTAATTTGCGGCTTCCAGTTGCAGGGCCCCAGTGTGGGAGCGTTGCTCGGTGCGGGGCAGGCCGTTAGCGTGCGGAGTCGCCCAAAGGTAGCTATTGTTTCCCGCTGCGTCCTTTCCAGCTCCCGCTTCCAGATGTTGTGAGGCGAGGCCTGGGAAGAAAGAAGGGGGACGGCCGGGATGCTTCCCTGCGCCGATCCCCGGGAGCATCTGGGGGAGAGGCGGGAGCGGGCACCCGGCGCAGGGCCTGCTCCTTGCCTTCGCGCTGGCACTTGCGGCCGCCTCATGGGTTTGTGGTATTCGGTTTCAGGCTTAGGGATTTCAACCAGCCGGCGCTGCTCCTGGGAGGAAGGAAGAGTGAGCTATACTTTTCTCATTGGCCCGAACAAAAAACAGAAGCCTCTGCTGGGGTTTGGGAGTGGTTTATGGGCTGAGCTCAGTGGCAGGGGAGCCCTCGCAATGCCAGAGGGAATAGAGCCGTATGGTGCGCTGTGCCTATTGCCAGAGAAAAGGAGCTTAAGCTGAGGGTAACGCTGCCTCTCTGCGTGTGCTCGCGTGTCTCCCCGAGTCCATGTGCATGCAACGCTGCGCCTCTCCGTCCCCTGCGCCGGGGCTCTGCCCGAGCCCGTTGCCTTCGCATCCCGGCGTGTCCGTCGCTGTCTTTGTTTCTCTGTTTGCTTGCGGGTTCGTAGCTATGCGTGGCGAGTGCATTGTGGGTTTGCCTGGGAGTGTGGTGTCTGCGTTGGCTTAGGGAGCGGTGTCTCTGCCTTGTTTCTGTGTTCCCAGCTCGCTGTGTTTGCTTAGTGGTTTAGCTTCATTCCTATCATCTCCTTCTCTCTCTCTTGTTTTATTTTTTCTGGGATCTCTGTGCTTGTTCTCCCGTGGGAGTTTGCAGGTTACTCCATGTTTCCTCACATCATTTCTCTGGCAAATTATCCCAGATTTGGTTTGGGTTGTTTTTTTTTTTTTTTTTTTTTGGGGGGGGGGAGTTCCCCTTTTCCCCACACCACACATCCTTCCTCCAAAATAACAGTACATCAACTTGAACAATTTCAGGCTTGTGAAGACCATAAACCAAACTCTTCAGTGGGGAAGGGAAGCTCCCCCAGATTACAAGCAGCTGCATGTTTTAAAGCCCTCACTGAGGCTGTGCAGGGAGATAAAGTGGAGTGTGCAGGAGTGGATGTGATAGCAGTTGTGACAGAAAATATTAAAGTTGGGGCATCTTTTGCACTGCCTGTTGTTTCAGGGTGTAACGGGTCAGGCTGTCTCCCTGTGCTCTGCATGGGGCTGTGTTCCTGTAACCCGCTTTACCCGCTGTGGCCCAGGGCTCTGAAGGCAGAAAAGCTGCAACCAGAGCACACACAGTGGGATGGAGTTTCTAGGTTTCTTTCAATATGGATGCTGTGTTCTGGTGCTCCCCCCCCTTGTTTATTTATTTCAATTTGTTGTTAAGGAAGAACCTGAAAAGTGGAGTCGTTCCCCAAATTAGCAGCTGTTAGTGATGAGAAGGCGCTTGCTGGGGTTGGAGCTCAGCCCTGTATA
This sequence comes from Agapornis roseicollis, assembly GCA_002631895.1. Taxonomy (NCBI): domain Eukaryota; kingdom Metazoa; phylum Chordata; class Aves; order Psittaciformes; family Psittacidae; genus Agapornis; species Agapornis roseicollis. The sequence continues at coordinate 65,029 of NDXB01000882.1, forward strand.
AGATTAGCTGTGGCGTGGAGCTGTGCTGGGACCATGTGACTGCGGTGTACATTGGAAGAGGAAGCTGTAGAGGTCAATGCAAAGGCATTGTGCCAGACTCTGGCAACAAGGGAGAGCGCTGTATGGCGGAAGATGGCTTTTTCAGGCTCCTGAGCCTTTAGGTAGCTGATGGGGTTGGACAAAAGCAGGCCTGTAAGCTTAACAGCAGAAATGAAATGGCAGGGCTCATTTGTGGATGGAAATAAAAACTGTTTGTTTCTTTTTCCAGATGCTTTGTAGGTTTTTATTAATCACCGTATGTGTCTCTTTCACTAAACCAACCGTTATTGGAATGGAAATTGTTGTGTTTAGGGGAGTTTCAAGAAAACATAGGGAAAATAGGGGGGAAAAAAAGAGAGTTGTGTTTTCACAGCTACATCCACCTTGGTGTTTCTCCCAAAACTTATTCTTAAGCACTTCGGTTTGACAGGAGAATTCAATCTGTTATTTCCTCTCTGAACATGAACAGATTAACAGCTTCAAGTTTAGATTGTGGACTACGGAGAAATAAATAAAACCTGCAAACGCTTGGGCCATTTATGCTCTTTTGGAATCTCTTAATGTAAACGGGTGGTTGTTGGTAGGTAGCACTGTCTTAGAAGAATTTTGTTAGTGTGATGTATTTTACATCTGACCTTTTGGAAACTGAGAATAATTGGTTCCATAAGGATTTTGATTTTCTTACTTGAAACCAACATGAACCTTTAATACTCAACAGTGCCCATAAACTGAGAATTTCCATGTTGGGTTTTTTTGTGTGTGTTTTATGAGCAATTATTCAATCTGTGACTTTGTGCAGTTTGGCTGGAAGGAAGGCTACTTCCTTTCTGGGCTTTTTATATTGTTTTTAAATTCTGTCTGACTTGGAATCAACAACATCTTGGTAGAGAAAACAGAAAAAGGAGAAATTAACTAAAAAAAAAAAAAAAGAAAAAGAGCTATGTTTGGGAGGGAAGGACTCATATTTTGAAGTGGAGCATATTGAGAGTGTAGACAGCTTCTTGGCGAGCTGTGATTTTTGAAGCATCTGAAATACCCCAGGGGCAGAAAAGGCTCTCTTCCTGCTTCCGAAGGATAAAAAAAAAACCCAATACAATTCCAGAGCGGGCAAGAGAAGAGACGTGAAATTGCACAAGGAGAGGTTTTAATTGTGATATGAAGGCGCAGGACCTTTTTTGAAGCCCACAAATTGACTGTCTTCATGACAGCATTGCGTCTCATTCTGTCAACTCGGGCTCGGGATGTGGTTGCTAGGCAGCGGGCTCTTATGTACCTATAGTCGCTCTGATTTGCCAGCCTTCTGCAGACACATGGTAAGGTCCTTTCTAGCCTATCATCTAGAGGGACTTTTGCACGCCGTCTGCATACTGCTGAGATTCTCTCTACCTGAATGTGATGAGAAAAAGATACAGTTAAATGAAGCCTTTTTTCTTTCTTTCTTCCTCTTTTTTTTTTTTTTTTCCTGGACAAATCCCTTGCTCATACTCTTTCCATAATCCCCTTCCCAACAAAATCCCAACCCCCAAACAAATCCCAACCAAAAAAAAAAAAAGCCATG
>NDXB01000882.1:66655-81627 GCA_002631895.1 Agapornis roseicollis
TTAAATTAAGTTTCTTTCTTTCTTCCTCTTTTTTTTTTTTTTTTCCTGGACAAATCCCTTGCTCATACTCTTTCCATAATCCCCTTCCCAACAAAATCCCAACCCCCAAACAAATCCCAACCAAAAAAAAAAAAAGCCATGAAACGGAGACCGGAACAAGGAAAAGAGGTTAGTGGGTTAAGTGCTGTGTGTTTCCTGCGTTTGCAAAGGTGCCTCTAGTGAGGAGGGCGACTGTAATTCGGCCATTAGTTACAGATGGTGGCTGGAGTCTTGAGATTCATGGAGCGAGATGAAAGCGCTTATCTCTTTACAATGATGCTGAGTTTAAACTGCTTTGAAAACCTGAATCAAGACAGCATTGAAAAAAGAGTGGATTTGATACTTAGTGATGCTGCCAGCTCGTTTCTTGATATTATTTTGATGCAGAAATGCCTAGAAATGTGAACAAAAAGGAGTTAATTTGCCAAATGAGGTTTCTGTCCCCCAATCTCTGCAAAAATAGCAAGTAGGTAAAGAACATTCAGGAGGATTTATTAAACAAATGAGATGTTTCAAAACTTTGCTCTTTGAAGCCATTTGTGTACAACTTCTGGTGAAGGTTATGTCTCTTGGGTGGTGGAGCGCATTAACCAGCTCACCCCAGGGACTGGCCATGGCATAAGACATACTTGTGAACAGCATAACTTTTAATGGTTTTGTGTTCCTTAACTCTGAAAGCTTTCATTCCAGTTGTATGAATAGGAAACCCAAACGTTTCTCAGCTGAAACCTACTTAGAGTTACTTCATGAGATAAAACCAGTTCTATAAATGCTGGAACTTAATTGGTGGCAGTAGTTCTGCACATGCAGTTAACCTCTGCAGATTAAGATGTGGAAAAAAACTGTTTCAGCCTGATTCATTTTTGTCCTTCACTCTGCTTACAGGTACTGTTTGATGAGTGTGAAAGGATGCTTCACTGATTTTCATATTGATTTTGGTGGCACTTCAGTGTGGTATCACGTTTTCCGTGGGGGGAAGGTAGGTGAACAGTGTTTGATGTTTGGGTTTATTTCTCTGTGTCTTTTATGGAGAGGAGGGGTTGCTTGCTTCAGTTTTTCCTTTATTTGTTCCTTTTTTGGGGAGGGGGCTAGTCAGTGATCACTCCATTTCAGCTCCCTTTGTTGATGTACACAGGGTTTGCTGAATTAGAAGAACACCATTCACCTTCATGAAGCAGACCAGTAATTTACTTGAAATACAGAATGAGCTCTTTGCTGTTGGTGGTGCTTTTAGGCTTCCTATTGCTGCATGGTGTAGAAGTGTCTTGTAGAGTATGTAGCTGTGTATACCCTTGTTGGGTCAGAGTGCCCTCAAGTCTCCTGTGCCTAGAGCTGCCGTTTTCATTTAGAGTTTTCATGTTTCTTTAGTGTGCACATGCAGTTTATGCTGGAACTGAAATAAATTCTACAGGATATAGAAGCATTAACGTATATAGTAAGGATGGCTACATTTGCATCTTCACTGTTTTCAAGCTGCTTTTCCCAGTTATAGTATAGACAGGGTATTTTGGGAACTAAAGTAAATGGGGCACAGGGACTGTTCATCTATATGGTCCAATGAAGATGTACTGTACCAACACACAGTTTTAAACAGTGAGTAAACTGTGCAGGCATCTTCTGAGTAAGATGTTTCATGGAAGAGAGATGACAGCTGACAGTTACCTTGCCACATCCAGCACACGGACTAATTGCTGTTGCTGTGTGCTTCTGTGCACAATACCTGGAAAACCTGTGCTTCATGAAGAAAGCGGGCTTGGTGTTCCGTGTGCGTTTGTCTAACACGTGATAACCTTGTTGGAGCCTCTCAGTTCTGTATTTTTGTTGACTGGTGGTAATAGTTAAATCTTTCTTCCATTTTTAGATCTTCTGGCTGATTCCGCCTACTCTGCAGAATCTAGAACTTTATGAAGAATGGGTTCTCTCAGGAAAGCAAAGTGATATCTTTCTGGGAGACAGGGTGGAACGGTGCCAAAGAATTGAGCTGAAACAAGGCTATACCTTCTTCATTCCTTCAGGTAGCACTAGTTATCTAACTGGGTTTGGAATTGCTGGGATTGTGGTTGACTAATAGCTGTCTGTAAAACTATTTTTCACCTTTAAACTCTGTATTGACTCTTCATTTGCTGTGGCAGAAGGAAGGCTAGGGACTGAGTGCACTTAATTTTTCAGACTGAAATCCAGACTGATGGGAAGTATACTGTGAGGAAGTGCATGCAGCGATCTCTTGTGTTGTACTGGGGAAAAGGAGAGAGGACTTGGGGCTTTGGGGCTGTCAGTCCACCATTTATCATCAGTCACACTGACTTTTGCTGTTGTTGGCTTTCTTGGTAAAATAGCCTGGTTTTGTGATCTCTCCTGGCAGGTTTCACCTGCAGTTCAGTAACCTACTGCTATGCCTCTGTCTATAGCCAGAGGTGGATCTTGATTCCCTGATGGAACTCAGTGGAGATTCCAGTACATGGAAGAGAAGGCCCTGTGCTCCCTCAGGGTTGCTTCTTGGGGAAAACAGCTTGATTTTATTGTCGTAATTCTTCAGAATTTCTGCTGATGGAGATTGTGTGAATCTGGACACTTTCCAGTAGCCCAGTCGTACTTAATTTTACACTACTGCCTACCTCAGTGCTAGGTTGGATGATTCAGGCTCTTCTTGCAAAGCAACAAAACAATTGCTGCTTTCAAGGCTGGTGGCTTTAGCCCCTTCTCCTCCTGCCTAACTTGGATTAAGGATAGTGAGATGTTACCAGGCTATGCTTCCTTTGGCTATTACGGGACCATAAGTTGGTTTATAATGATAGAACACTTTGTGTCTGTTTAGTGGATCTTACCAGGAAATACAGGTAGCTGTTGTGCATGACAGGAAGACAGCTTGGTAGTTTTTCAGTGCTAGAATGATTCTGTGGAGATAGGATTGTTATTTTTTCAGTCCTGGGTACAGGAAGACAGCAACAGTGTTCTTGCTACCTAGGGAGCATTGTTAGTGTGAATTGTAAGTATTGGGTAAGAATCAGCCTGGGAGGTGACAGGCAAAATGACTTTGAAGGTGGAAGAGTTAATCCATTAAAGGAATTAGGTCTTCCCTTGAAACAGGTCAGAATGTGCTGTTACTGTTTGAACTGGGTGTTTGAGTGTGCCTGTGCTGTTTGCTTAGATCCCGTTACCGCATCTTTGTATTTATCTTCATTCCCCTGTGAGCAGCCTCCTACGAATAAGTCTTTCTGTATGTTAGTTTAGTCATGCTCAGCAGTTGGAATACAGCAAGTTGTGAGAGCTTGTACAGGACACAGCTGTAACATGGTGGCTGAAGTGATTCCAAATGTGGAGTTTGACTTTAGTTTGTTTTCTTAGGAAGGCCCAAAGTACAGAAATGCCAATACCTCAAACACTTTAGGCTCTATTCTGTAGTTGAAAGGCACAAATGAATAATTCCTCTGTAAGCACCTCATGGATTCAGGGGTTTTGGCTCTGCTGTATTTCATTCAGAAAACTTATTTGCAAATCTCTTTATTTATGTGAAAGGGCATTATTTCTATGTTTGTTTTAAGAGCATGTAAATGCCCAATTAAAGGCTGTTCCAGGTCAGTGAACTGAGCGTGGCTGTGTAAAATAGGTCAGTTCCTACAACCCCTTTGCTCTGGTTTATGTGCCTGTCACATTAGTTAATGTTTGAATGTGTTTTGTAGGTACTTTATAAGTGCTCATAGTGTTGAGGTTCCAATAATGGGTGCCTACAAAACTACTGTGTCCCATACTTTCCGTTGAGCCTGATAAACTCTTGACCAGCCTCAACTCATCCATGAGGAAAACGCATTCTAATTACAGGTCTGGTCACAGAAAGTGTGGGTTGATACAGTTAGTGCTCAGCTGGACTGTGAATGGTGAACATTTCAGGAAAGGACTTTTTCCATGAAATATCCTGCTCTGCTCCTGGTTTTAAGTAACTTTGGGGGTGGTTATGCCCTAGCAGTGTAAGGATGAAGTAGGTAGAGAAGACTGTAACAAGACACGTGAGGGAGTGAGATCACAAGCTTGTGGGAGATGGAAGGTTTCTCTGGAAATCTAGGATCAGCAACAGATCCAGTAAATCCTTGAAACTACAAACCACTTGGACAAGAATGGGAATTATTCTTGCAGAAGGCATAATTATAGTACTCACCAGGGCCTTGTTTTTTTCTTTTCCCTCACTGCTATCATCCTTTCAGAATTAAGTTTAAAGCAGTTAATTTCTACCTGTGCTTCTGATCTTGCAAAGCACTGAGAGAAACACGATTACAGCTCTGGTATCAAGGAGCAATTGAGCAAAATATTGCCAGCATAGTGAGTGGTTTCAGGCCAAGGTGCCTCTTGGAGCATTTTAGGAGGCCCTCTGAAGTATGGGCTGGGGGAAGTGAGCTTCTGAGGGATACTGTGTGAGGCCTTGCATCAGAGCCAAGCTCTACTCCTGATGGCCTCATAGGACTTCTTCAAACAAGCAAAGCACTGTTACAAGTTCTCACCTCCCACCTTCGCAGTTCCCACTGATGAGTCAAGGATGATCAACTCTGGTAAAGTGATAAAATCAACCAGGAATCTGGCCTCTTCCATTAATATAATTGTTCGAACCAGTGTCAGCATAGTTGTTGATTGGTAGGTGTATACCACATTGTGCATTGCTGAGTTTAGATGTTAAGGTGTTAAGCCAGTTGAAGGTTCAAGAAGGGAGGAAGCTTGTACCTCCTCAAGAAGGGAGTACCTTGCTACCATGGTCAGCAAATGAGTATTTCTTTTTCTGTAGAAACTTGACTGTTGTTTTCCCAGGTTGGGAGAGAACTTGTCCTTATGCAGGAAGATTTTAGTAAGGAATTCTGCAGCCTTAGGGGTGTTTTCACTGTGTGTGTTACCATCAGCAATGTTTGATCTTTAGGTAAGCATTCAACACAGGTGAAATTTAGGCAAGGTAACACATCTTACTCTGCTATAGTGAATTACTGTGTATCTGACCTACATGCCAGATAGAAGGGAAGCTCTTTATAGAGTGTGCTTTTCAGGTGTAAACTATGATGACCTGGAGGAGGAAAAGCATAATTTCAGTGTTCAGTTGTTGTCTCAGTAGGGAAACAACAAGATTTTATCAGTCACAATCAAATCTAGAGCTTGTCCAGTAAAATAATAGTGGACAATACTGTGCTGTAGCTTTCTTCCATACCATGAGTGTGTCCAGTGATGACTTGCAGCAAGGATGTGTGAAGTGTTTGGAGTCCATTGTGGAGGTGTTGTGGAGAAGCAGTTTGGGTATCTCTCATCACCAGGGACAGTGTTTGGGCAGCATACCTTGGGTTTGTGCAGCTCAGGATTACTGTAGGCACATCATGCACTGAATTCCCTTTCATCTGTATTATCTGAAAACCACATTAGTTTCTCCTGTGTACTTCTAAACCCTGTTGTTACCTCAACCCAAGCTCAAAACTAAGCATACAGAAAAATAAAAAAATTAATCCTTTTTAAATCCACTTGCTCTTTTGAGTCTTTTAGTCTTGCTGAATATGTCATTTTGATAGTAAGTGGTAAAGCTTTGACATGGGTATTGTCCTTGTCCTTCCCTGATGCCCTCCACAGACAAGGTGTTGCAGTAGTTTGAAATATGTTGAGCTTGTTTGCTTTTTTCTTTAATTTCCCACTAGGCATCTCTCAAAACCAAAGACCTTTCACACACACACACATATATATCTATATATATACTTGGTGTAGAGACTTGCACTTTGCATTCAGAAGAGTTTGCACATGCAGGACTGGGGCATAGAAAAGCAGGCCAGGGAGTAGTCTCTTGCGGAAAATTTGTCTTGCAGGGTTTGTCTCTGTTACTATTGTAAAGTAAGAGTGTAATCATTTTGTGCCTTGAAAAGGTGAACTCGCGCCAGTTCTGGATTCTTACTGATAGTGTGGTCTGCCAGAATGTGGATAAGCTTGGATTTTTCTTCTCTTTGTGAAGAGCAGTTTTGCTGACCTCCAAGGAAGCTGCCACTCTTACTGGGGGTACAGTTTGATTCCAGGGTTTGCATTGTGGTTGGTCTAAGAAAGTTTGCAAACACACTGCTGTGACAGGAGATGGTGAATACTATCAAGGGTTGCTGTCTCTTACTGTCTCCTGAACCTCTGCTGCTGGCCAGAGGCAGGAGACTCATGAGTAGAGATGGTTTTGGGTTGACTGCATGGGTGTTCTTACTGTAGGCTTTCCAAACATGTAGCTTTCATGTGATGAGTGTATTGAAGAGATGAAGTGTGATGTGTGTGAACTGGTAGTTCATGGAGCTGTGCTTGTGGGGGAGCACAAATCCTCAAGCAGCTGGGCCATTTTGAGTGACTCTTGTCTGTTCTTTAACTCTGAGGGTAGTGGTCTCAGTAACAGACCACTACACAGTCCATAAAATAATGGTCCAAGAAGTCACTTGCCATTTACTTAGATACTGTAGACAAAATTTGCAGTGCTGATTTATTAGACATGGTAACTTAGTGTAAACTGGACATGGTGTCCCTTCCTGGTTCCTCTCCAAAGTTCTCACTAGAGTTGCTGTTTTACAGCAGTTGTGTTTCACCTCAGAGCTGGTAGTGTTCCACTGATAAGCTGTTAGTCTTACTTTACTTATGTTCTTTATAATGCACTTTGGGGCCTTTGACATGGGAAGATGCTATTATAGTCTCTCGGTTTCTTGAGAGGTGAAGAATGAGCCACAGTCTTAACACAATATTCTTGTTTGTCTGTGGTGACTATTATGGTAACATGAGAGTGCTCCAAAGCTCTTGCTTCCAGTCGAATACAGAAATAATGGCTTTTTCAGATGACTGTTTTTGGGAAGGAAAGGAGACAGGCATTTGTGCTGGACTCTAGGCAGCCATTTGCAAGGATCTGAAGTGCTTCAGATGCTGCATCAGTGGTTATCAGTAGGATTCTGCCCTTTAGGAGTGTGCGGTCTTAGGTCACCTCTGCTCTGCCAGTCATTATTGGCTGAATTCTTCTGTGATGGGGCCAGAAGGTAGCATAGAGTCTTTATAGCAAAGAGAATGACAGGCTATTAAAATCTGCCTGGTAAATCTTTGCAGGGAATTGCGCCGGGGCTGCAGAGCTGCCTGGCTATTTTTGGTTGCTCTTTAGCTTTTCCTGTTTTGGGAGCTTCCACTGACATTAATGGAAGCTCCATGCTTGGAACCTTTAGGGACCAAGTGGTGAAAATCAGTGGAGAGGATCAGAGAGGAGAGTTTTTTACCCTTGGTGTCTGCTTTCAGATAGGAGATGACAGCATAATGTTGGATTCCTCTGCAGTTCTCCGCCTAATTCTTATCAAATGATATCAGATCGAGAGTTGCTGTATTGCTTTTACTACTGGGGCAGAACAAATAGGGTTTTTTACTTTTAAACTGTAAACATGATGTTTTCTTGATACATTTGGTCATGGGCACTATTACAACTCAATCATCCTTCTTTTGACATGAGAGAAATAGTGCTTCATTTGCTGGCAGTGCCCACTCTGAGGTTGTCTCTTTAGTCACTTCTTATTTTTGAGACACATAAATTTCATCTATTCCACCCCAAACTGCAGGAAAACATATATGTCTTCTATATCACAAATATGTGTTCAGTTCCTAATGGAAACAGATGCACCATGGGTTTGACTTGGAGCTTGTACTCTGTTTGCCCCATAGCTTTGTAACTTAATAGTCTTTTTTTATTACTCTCGGATGGGTGATTGCATCCTTGAAGATACAGGAGGAATTTGCAGCCCCCTGAAATCTTCTAACAAGTTTGTAGTGTTTAATAATACTTGTTCTATAAAATTCAAAAGATAATGAGATTGTATCTTTCTTTTAACTGTTCAGAAAAGCTTCTGTTACTGTTAATTTTACCTTCTTGATTTACTAGAGAAGATAACATCTAAATATTCAAGTGTATTTTAGTGGTGGACTAATTCCTAACTGTAAATCAGTTGAGAGTATTTCTGAACCTCCTCAATAGAATTCCTGCTCGATGTTGGCTTGGCTTCATAAACTAAGATGGCTTTGGGAAGGAAAAAACACTTGAGGAAAACAGTAAGTGGACAATTGTCTTGTTGAGGCTTTAAACAAGGATTGCAATCAGTGACTGTGCAGTGTCTGGACTCCCAAAGCTGTTATCTCCATGTAGCTGAGCTCATGGCTGGTGCCTGGCTCCCAGGACAGGACTGCGTGGTGGCCATGGCCATGGAGCTGCTCCACTGCTCCAGCTCTGGGAGCAGCCTGTGAAAGAAGAATGGGGTGGATCCACATCCACTCAGTTGTTTCCACTATCAGCACAGGCTGCTTTGAAACTGGTCACCCATGGGGAAGAGTTTCCTAGTTCATGACTAATCCTTGAAGCACACAGTGTATGTCTTTCATGTATAGGATTTAATCGTAACCTTAGATAATGTTTAGCATGTGCTTTTGTTTCTTTCAGCCAAAAGTGAACTATACTTTATTCCACTGACTTTTGACTTTTTCAGTCCATTTGTTCATGATATTACTCCTGTCCTTTTCATCATTAAGGAAAAATGAAATTATTTTTATTATTAAGGAAAAATATAAATTATGCTATTTTGTTCTGTGTTTCTTTCATTTTTGGAGACTATTACAGTTTTTGAGAGTCTCACCAAGGGGAGAGATGTTACCTCCTGTCTTGCACTAAGCCATGAAACACAGAGGGCTGTGCAGTAGTAGCAGGGTTTGTGTCAGTGGTAGAAAGCATTCACATTGGAGAGAACTGGTGCCATTCACTTCAGAGGTGTCTGTATCAGAGGCTGGGTGGCAAGGTTTTGCTGTGAGAGCTGAAAGATACAGACATACATGAGCAGACATGACAGCACAGAGTGATGTGATTGTATGTGTCAACAGACCTGTCAGTTCATCCAGTGAAAAGCAGTGGCATGGCTGAAGGTGAGACAGGCAGATGTATCAGTGTGGATGGTTTTAAAGCAACTCCTTGGCTGTCCCTTTTGTCTTATGCATACTTGCAGCTTCTCCTGTTCTGGAGCTCTGTCTTCCTCTTAAAAACCTTTGCAATTGGGAAGCTTTAAGGATGGGTTTTCTTGTTTGTAAATGGTCACAATGAGCATTCATCCTCCTCAGTTTATTTCTGAATAGTGCTTGTATCTAAGCTGTGGAAATGAACTGAATGTGGCATCCAAACTTATCTGTTCCAGAGCTTAGTTCTGCAATATATTACCCTCATGGAAACTCTTTACTGTTTTCTACTCATCTGTTTCCTCCTACTTCTTCTTTTCTGGTGCTGGCCTCTTTAGTTTTTCTCTCTACACAGCCTTGTTAATATTGGAACAGGAGTTTGGGGATTTTTCCCCCTTTGTAATGTCCATGCCAATCTTCCGGTGGCTTTTCTACCTTGTCAATGCTCCCATCTTTTTTGTCTTGTTTTGCCCATAGTGTCCTATGCTTTTGTCTCTGCAGTTTTAATATTCCGTGTGTGTTCCTCAGGCAAGTCAAAGCTATTTTGGGATGCAGTGTGTGACTGAAAACTGTGATACAGCTGAGTGGTCAAAATCTCTTCTGAGCAGGTGACTCCTCAGACAGGGCTGTGTCGTATAGCTGGCAGAGGGGCTGTGGCCTGGATTCTTCCTGTGAGAGCATATGAGCTGCTGGAGATCTGGGGATTCCCTGGGACTTAGCTCAATATGTTCAACAGTGAAAGGGGTGGTACCCACAGGCATTGTCCTTACCCATCCTCGAGCTATGCCTGGACATCATCCCACACCTTGCTTTGCCTGCGGGTAGTAGCTTTACTTCCAGGGACTTTACAGTTAATGGCTTTCTGCATGTTGCTGGGTCTCTGGTTTGTGTTTTCCCAACCCTGATGGATTTTAGTGCTTCTTCATCACAGAGTTTTGTTATTGAGAACTGTCTCATAAAAAACAGCATTTTCAGTCTTGTTAATAGAAACAGGTGCTTCTTGAAAGACTTAGTGCTTAGTTGGTTCAGAAGTTAGGAGCTGAAGTACTAACTGTAAAATGATCTTAGACTTGGATTATAGATGTAAGTAGGGAGTTAAGTACTTTATCTGCAGAACCAAAAGGTGTCTCAGATACTTTACAGAAGACTTTTGCTTTGCCAGCTCTTCAACAATACAGCATCGAAACTGTATTAATGTTAGTTAATCTTTCTGCTCAGGGTTTGTCTGGGGCACCATTTGTGGGGCATTGGCTCAAGCCAGTGAAAGACCCTTTCACATCACCCTAAAGTATTGGGACTATTACTGAGGAAGCCAAGTGTTTATTAACATGAAGACCCTTGGCATCTAGTGGAGGCTAAGTTGAGAGGTCAGGAAAGATGTGAGGAGTGAAACCCAAAGAGCAAGAAACAATAGAACAACTGCACTCCAGTGTGAAATTTTCACTAAGGAAATGTGATTTGTAGGAGGGGGCAGCTTGTGTGGTTGTAGCAAAATCATACACTTGAGGAACAACTGCAATTTCATTTTATTTCTTGCAGAATTAAGGGTATCTCCTTTCTACCTTTCATACAGGACTAAAAAGCCAGGTTTCAGCTCAGTTACTCCCTTACTGAAGTTACTAATATCTGATAACAAACTGTATTTAGAATTATGTTGATCATTCCATTAAAATAACAAGTTATTTTACTGGAGCTGCCAGTACACACATACTGGAACTGCCAGCTCCAGTGTGTCTACTGAGCAGTACGTTGACTGCTCTGTGCTGAGAGAACTGCAGTGGGAAGTGCTGGTGAGGACTTGTCAGTGTTCTGCTGTAACTGGCTGTTTCTGAGCTGTCTTCTGCCACCACTAACTTGGCCATTGCACTTCTCTGAGCTTCAGCTTGTTCATCTCTAAACCTGACAATGAAGGTGAATTGTCACACAGATTGACCCTCTCTTTCAGCACCTACCCAGTAACTTGGCTTTGGAGACCCAGCAAAAGATATACTTTAGCACATGGTTTCCATTCATTCCCCCAGTCACATCAATCTTTGATTACCTAGTGGAAGCAGTGGCCCCCAGTTTCCTTGATCTTGGATCCTTTTTCCTTCCCAAGACTAGGATCAGGAAGATCATTTGTATTTCTGGTAGTTTGCTGTTAGTACAGATGGATGTATTTCACATGGCATGGTTTAGTGGCAGGTGTCCCTGCCCATGGCAGGGGGGTTGGAACTAGATGATCTTAAGGCCCTGTCCAACCCTAACGATTCTATGTGGTGAACTACCTCAGCTCTGAAGGGTTTTTAGAGTACTGATGTACATAGTTGCCACACTACCCTTATGTGACAAATTCCCCTGCCTCTGTGGTTGGTTGTTCTTGATTTCAAAGTAATAAACAGGCTGGATCATTGTGAGTGACTCTGTAACCAAAATTATACTCACTGGAGCAGGAAAGATGCAATAATACCAAGAGTGCCAGAGCTATGAGCCACCTGCTGTTTTTATATGCATGACATTTATCATGTGGAATCAGAGCTGTGACTGAGCACTGGAACAGGTTGCCCAGAGGGGTTGTGGAGTCTCCATTCTAGGAGATGCTGAAAAGCCATCTGGACATAGTTCTGGGCAGCTGGCTCTAGGTGGCCCTGCTTGAGCAGGGGAGTTGGACCTCCAGAGCTCCCTCCAAAACCACAACCATTCTGATTCTGAAATTCAGAAACATGTCTCCAGAGCAATAGGCTTTTGTTTCCAGGGAGAAAATTGATGTGCTGATTTCTTTTCCTTCCTGTCTCTCATACCAATAATCTCTTAAAGTAAAGCCCCAGTTTTGCCATCTGCTGTGGCTCAAGGACTTGTCAGATGCAGCTTTGCAGGCCTTTATGGTGTAAGGATTGGTGCAGAGGAGAGCGTTCGTGTCTGCTGGCTGGAGAACCCTTTCACTGAATGGCATTTTCCTGCTCCCTCACTGCTCTGGAAGTGAAGGAGAGCTGCCACAGCTTTAATGGAAAGTACTGCACAGTTAGGAGAAAATTGACTGCCCCCTCTGTTGCTTTGCTGTCTGCTGGCTTATAAATTGTAATGCTTTTCATTAAAAAAGAAGAAAAAAAAGTGTCAGGTCTCTGTGGGTCCCAGATCATTAGCGGGATCAATTCCTTTTTCACTGCAGAGATCAGAGTCTACAGTCTTGCATAGCCAGTGCTTCAGCTGCTAACATACCAAGCAAACAATGCAGAAACAGAAGAGCTGGAGTGTGGCTGCCTGAACTGCTATGCCTGGGTTTTCTTCCCTTGCTTTGGTGCCTGTGAGATGAATTCAGTCTTTTGCAGGACTAGAAATGTTAAATCCCTTCACTTATGGCTTGCAGTGAAAAACCTTTTTGGTTGCTTCAGGAAGTTGATAATAGGATGTGAAACTTTCACCTCTGAAAGAGGGCTGGTGGTAATCATTTGAAGTTGTTGACATCTGAAGATGGATGCTCTGGGGCTGGTGCGAAAAGTTTGGTGTGACTCAGTTCAGTTCCACAGCCCTAGCCCACCACCACTGCTAACATGATTTGCAACCCTACTGGAGGTGCCAGTAGATAGATCAGAGAGCCAAGTGTATTGAACAGACTGAATTTACTTCTTAGTCATGGATGTGGTTGAGTCACAAGCTTGTGTGTTCCCAGTAAACACTGTAACTGTGCTGTGAATAAATAGAAGAACCCAGTTTACAGCGGGTTCTAAGACTGTATATCATAAGATGTTGTTCTTCTGCTATGACTAGTCTTAAAACGTGGCTGTGAGCATACCATTTAACCTTTTAACCTCTCATCATATTGTAGGATATATCCTACAATATGATATATCATATTGTATATATATCATAAGACTGTATATCATAAGATGTTGTTCTTCTGCTATGACTAGTCTTAAAACGTGGCTGTGAGCATACCATTTAACCTTTTAACCTCTCATCATATTGTAGGATATATCCTACAATATGATATATCATATTGTATATATATCATAAGACTGTATATCATAAGATGTTGTTCTTCTGCTATGACTAGTCTTAAAACGTGGCTGTGAGCATACCATTTAACCTTTTAACCTCTCATCATATTGTAGGATATATCCTACAATATGATATATCATATTGTATATATATCATAAGACTGTATATCATAAGATGTTGTTCTTCTGCTATGACTAGTCTTAAAACGTGGCTGTGAGCATACCATTTAACCTTTTAACCTCTCATCCCCTGCAGAGTGGGGTTTGTGGGGTGGTTAAAACTCGATTGTAAGCTGCTCTGTAATGCTACATAGCATGAGGCATTCTCAGTTCTTTGCTTTCCCTCTCCAGGGTGGATACATGCAGTTTATACTCCAGTAGATTCTCTGGTGTTTGGTGGAAATATCCTGCATAGCTTTAATGTTCCCATGCAGCTTCGCATCTATGAAATTGAGGACAGAACAAGGGTAAGGATACTTCATTCTCTTTTTTACTGAACAGTTCTTTGTGGCTGTGATCTGGCACAGTCTCTCTGTTGTATTCCCATCTGACAAACAAGAACTGATGGGATCTCCGTGTCAGAGTTGTTGAAAAGAGATAAACATGAAGTAATGAGACTTTCAAATGTTGGCTATTTTTAGTGGGATTTACTCATCTGTTTTCCCTGCTTCCCACAGACGTGTCCCTTTTGTGTCTTTTGTCTGTTAAACTTTCATCAAACACCTTCCCTTTTGCATGAAAACACATTGCGTTTTACAGACCTTTGTACCAGCACCAGTAACCCCCTGCTTATCATCTCTCTCTGCACACCTGAAGTAGATATCCAAGCCTGGAGAATTAATGGGACTAGGGTGGTTTTCCTGCCCACAGCTGAATTGACAAAGCTGCACAGAAGCTGTGTATAAAACCACATGTTTCTTATGTACTGTGCAGGATTTTCTCCTACAATGACTCAATACTATACAAGAATTTCTTGGAATAAAAAGAATGTGAGGTGGGACATTAATTTGACCACTGTGGTGTTCATCTGGTTGTAGCATCTACCTGATGGAGGGAGTATTGCCTTTCGGAGGAGGCTACTGTGAGGCCTCCTTGTTTGAAGTGAAAAGGTTACCCTTGATTCGTAAACACCAGTCATCGTATGCTGAACAGATTCATAAAGCAGCAGAATCTGGAGAATGTGCCACTGTTTTAGTAAGCTATTAAATAAGCTGTGCAAGGCAACTGTAGCATTCCTGTGCAAAAATGGACCAGTGCTATGTGCAAATTTGGATGGGGCTTTGCGGTTGACTTTTGGAGGCATTGCACTGAGCCAGTGCTGGTCAATCACTGGTCCAAGTTCTGGTTGTGGTGGTAATGGAGATTGTGGCTGGCAAAATAGCAGGAAGTTGCAATTCTTTGGTACAGTTCACTGTTGTTCACCTCTACAAGAGTTCTGGTTCCAAGTGGGCGTTTACCCCAAATTGCTTTATTTACAGTGAGAGTGTATTGGCATGGAATAAATATGTATTGTTTTGAAATCCATCTCTGAGTTGATGAGAGGAGGGGGGAGTCTTCCCCTCACCCTCCCTTACTTTGCAGGGGGCACAAGGCCTGGTAATCTTCCCATTGTAAAACAGTGATGGGAGCAGTTGGCTTCCTGGAGTGATTTTAATGAAGAGAAGGAATATTAAGCAGAAAAAATGAATTCTCCGTGGAAGAGGGATGAAGACAAAAGCTGAAATTCAGGGGAATTGGAATGGAGAGAATGTAGCAGAGAGAAGTGGAGGTAGAGAACTGGAGTGGAGATTGGCCTGATTTTGAATAAATGTCCTGAGGAAAGGATATCCAGTGTCTTAAGGATGTGTAAAGGGACTTGGACAGGAAAAGGTTATGATGGCAAAATCAGGAAGGGGCTCACTGTGGTTACACAGGGCACAGGGAGATTTTCAGAGTCATTGTAAATCAGAGCCAGCAATATATGCTGATATATGTGCTGCAGGTGCTTAAGGGGGGGGGGGGGGGGGGGGT
>NDXB01000882.1:81728-94014 GCA_002631895.1 Agapornis roseicollis
GGGGGGGGGGGGGGGGTGGGGGTGTTGCTGCCAGAAGCACAGGCAACTTGTACAGAGAATGGAGGGCACTGGAAGGAAGGATGGATGTCAGAAACAAGTTATTTCCATTCATGTCTATGGGGAAGATGGGAAGTAAATGCTTTTTTTCCTGAAGTTGTATAAAAGCTGATGTTTTGTTCCCACAGGACTTGAGCAACCCAACATCACACAGATCGGGTTGTAACTGCTCAGTAGTGCTTCATGTCAGGCCCTTCTTCTTGGGAAGCTGGGTGCAGCTTTGATCTCTTAAGCTTTTATACCAGGAGGCAGAATTCCCTGTAACAGTCAAATATTTTTTGCTGACTTTTAGGAGCTTGCCAGCCAGTTACACTGAAATGCCTTTTAAAAAGTCACTAACAGCTTGATTCTCTGGGGAGGTTCTGGGAGGTGGGCATCTGCCTCTTTGGAAATGTCCTGTCACAGCATTTTGGAAGGGGGTGCTGCAGCATTTGGAAGTCCCAAGTGAGACCTTTCCTCTTGTCAGTTTTGGTTTAGATTTTCTTCAAAATGTAAGATGTGCAACTAAGGCATGCAGAGGTCTGATAAAAGACAGGCAAATCAGTCCTGGTATTTAGAAATAACACCCCACACCACCTGAAAGTATCATGCAGGAATCTTGAAGGGGTGAATGTTTTCAAAACAGGGTTCTAGTGTGTACTGTTTTGTTTGCTTTAGCAATCAAAGTTGGTAATGTCTTTGTTAAATAATCCCATTCATCCCCTGGCTGGTGTAGCAGGCTCAGTACAGTGTGTAGCTCACCTATATTCACCAGTGTGAACATACTGCAAATGAGTTCCTCATCAGTATTGATCTCCCCATTGTGTATGGCACCAAAGTAAATTACATGATGGGATTGACGAAGTAATTGGCCACACTCAAAGCAAAGTGTAATACAGGTGTGTTTTCCCATCTTCATTTTGCACGGAGATGATTTTATGGAGGTTTCAGTGTGTTTAAACCTGCTGTATAATGCTTAATCATCTTTGCTGATACTCAGAGTTGTTATTGTCTTAGCAGCTAAGACAAGAATAAATACATGGTTGAAACGGTAATGCTGATATACAGCCTGATAAAATTGCTTGGTTTATATACCTGTCATGCCTATTCCAGCTTAATTTCTCATATCCCTAGGAGACTTTTGAAGAGGGTTATAGCCATTTAAAAATAGTTTTAAGGAGTAATAAAACCCATGTCTGTTGTTGGCAACAGCTCCTAATGTGCAATTGAGGTAAACAAATATTCTTCAGCCTTACAGTTTGTAGAGCTTTGTATTTTGCTGTCTGGCTTTCCTAGAGGCCAGTTAACAGCTAGTCAAACAGGCCAAGCTGTTTAGTTCTCTGCTAGACCAGCTTGGATAACTGCAAACAGAATGCCATGCAGCGATGGCATAGGGATGCCACAGCTCTGTAGTAGTCAAGAGGAAGAATGCATCCAACTTACTCCCAGCTCATCTAAATTTAATTGTCTTAAAGTATCAAGGCATGGATAGGGCCAGAAGCACTCAAAATAGATACGTAAGGTGGTCACTCACAGATGATGGTGTTTGCTACTGATTGTGTTTTCGGCAGTGTAAAAGAACATTCCAAGTGGATAGATTCGTTCTTTCATAAACACTCAGACATTGTTTTTCCATGTTGTGATTAGACTGATTAAACACAAGTGGAGTTTATAATGATTTTAATGGACATTGTGGAAGAGAATAACGCTTTTTTAAGGAAAACGTGTGCCTTGTTTCGTTTTTTGGTTGTTTTTTGGAGGGGGTAGAAGTCTCTCAAATAATTTCCCTTTCCACTGCAGAAATGGATCATATTCCAGAGAGGATTTTTCCCGCTGTACAGGAATGATTAAAAAATATATTCAGTGGATTGTAAATTATTAATCACAGAAGTTAGAGCTGGAAATGCCTATTAGATGATCCAGTGTATTTCCCTGCTGGTGGGGGATTTAGTCCTCTGGCAGTATCTGTATCAGATATTGCACTTTAAATTCATCACAGAACATTTTTAATTTCTTTCTTTCTTTCTTCCTTCCTTTCTTTCTTTCTTTCTTTTATTCCTCCTCCCCATAGGGATTCATTTGACCATAAGTGTACAATGAAAAAAGCATGGACATGTATGTAACGCAGTTCTCATCCATTATAGTTAATAAATATCCAAGGATATTATAAATAACATAATTCTCTATGCTTTTCCATAAGGCAAACTTTAAAGACTTTTAAAGCACTGTTAGACTTGCTTTACAGGGAGAAGGCACTGTTGATCTTTGCACAGTATCTCTTGCTACATATGGTAGCTCTTCCTTCTGAAGGTTTGTAAAAGCAGAGCCTTCCCAGCACTTAGCGCATTACAGAGGCATGGAGGGATTTGCTGTGGGTTGGAACATTGATAGTGAGGCAATTAGGAACTCAAATTGAATATTAAAGATTGATATACATAATGGGAGCACTGCATGCATTACTTCCTTGTCTTTCACATTGAATTAACATTGGTAACAACTAAATTTGGTGAAGCTCAGAATCTGTCAACAAATGTTGAGCAATGATGTCTTTAATATTCCCAGGCATGTGGCTGAAAACCTTTTGAAGGCTGAGGGGTGGAAGGCGGCTCCCTGTTTGTAAGTCAATTCTTTGCAAATTTTGTTTCCTGCAGTGCTCTCTTGGACAAATTTGAGTTCCTTTATTAGCATATATTTTAGCATGGCTGATTTCCCCTGTGTTCCATAATAGTGATAAGTGACTTGATCTCTTTATGACAAAGAACTAAACCAAAGGAAAGGTATTCTCCAATGCAAAAAGGCCCTGGGGTTAAATGTTCTCACGTTTAGGGGGATGTTGGTTGGATTTTGCCCCTTTTTTTTGTCTTTTGTTCCCTCCTTGGTTTTGGTAACAAGCCTCACAGGGAGACATGGGAAAAGGTACAGCACCACTGGATGCATGACCCATAGCAACATACAGCTCAGATGAGGTACATTTGTGTTGAATTTAAGAGATCTAAACTTTGGGGGAATTGCCATGGAGTATTTACATCCTACCCTGTGATCCATTTAGTGAGACAATACAGGATATTTCCCCTTTGTTGCATTTTGATTTACTACTAAAAGTGGTGTGTTTCCTGTGCCCTGGGAGCAGAGACAAGTTCTTTGACTGTCCACCTTGGGGACAGTTCTCACGTATGGGCGTTGTAATAAATCACTGATAAGCTCAGGTGACTGCTTTCATCACCAGGCAGAAGTTTCTGCAGTGCCTGCTTTGCAGAATCTGAGTTTCCAGGTGCTGGGATAATGGCTCTGTTCAGACTTCGGGGTTTAGAGTGATGTGGGGTGGTTATTCTGGTTTTGCCTTTTAAACATGGGCTATCTAAGTTAATGCTCCTTTCTGGTGCAGTCCATTAAAGGTGGGGGGACACCCCTTGGCTAGGTGAGCTGGTAATATACACAGAATGCCTTAAAGCAGTTCCTGCAGTCCCAGTGCAATGCATGCGTGTAAGCCTGCAACAGGGGAAAGACACGTGCAGTGTAAGTACAAGTGCATGCAAGGTGCATGGCATCCATTTTAACAAATCACTGTAAATCTGCATTTGGTCTTGTATTTTAGGAGCTTGCCACATTCTTTGGTACAGTGACCTCCCGTAGATAGAGAACTGTGTTGCAAAGGAAGGAAACCCCCTTTGTTTTCTTTTGGATCTGAAATAACCTCACAAATACACAGTGTTGGAGAATAAGCTTTTTGTTTGAGAACAACAGGTCTGAGATGTAAGAAAAAGTGCACAGCTTGACAGGATCTTTTGTTAAAACCCTGCTTTTCTATTCTGTTTGTGGCAAAAGTGTAAACCACAGGAGGGATTTTTACTTTTAATGTGTAGGTACTGGTAATCAAGAATTTGTGTGTTCGTTTGTTTAATGAAATTGTTGTGAAAACCATAATTGAAAAAGGTGTATTTCCTGCTGGACTCATTTTAGGTAATGTTGCCATTTTGATAAAAATCGTAGTGTTCAGGAAATAAAACAAGCCCACTTTTAGTTTGAGTTTTAGTGACTGACATCTGTATGTGACCACCCTATGTTTATACAGGAGGTAAATAATGCTGTAGGGGCCATTCATCAGTTCCATGATTTCCCAAGAACCACAAACCCTTTCCTCTCCCACCACCCCAAGAGGATACAAATTAGTGAACCAAGAAATGATGCTATCATGGCAGGCAGGCAGGCTCCTCATTTGGTATGCTGAAGGCATACATCTCACTCTGCTCCCACCCTCTCCCCTCCCCCTCCTGCATACTGTTTGTGCTCTTGATAACACGGTGAGAATGATGACTGGCCCTTGTGCTGCAAACTTCTCTCCCTTCCCCATGGACTGACAGTGTTGATCTTGCTTTCAGGTGCATGCCAAATTCCGTTATCCTTTCTACTATGAAATGTGCTGGTATGTTCTGGAGAGATACGTGTCCTGTGTGACCCAGCGCTGCCACCTCAGCAAAGAGTACCAGAAAGAATCAATGTTAATTGGTGAGTGAATCCTTAGAGTGCATGTTCAGAACTGGTGCTGGCACTTTAGGCTGGTTGCTGCTTTGCTTTCTGCCAAGCACATTATGAATTGGAGAACTGTTTCTTAATTTTGGGGTGGGGAAAGTCTCGACTCTTCAGCATTTCCATGACTTACCAGCCTACTTCATATTATATTTGTTGAACATTCCTTTAGCAAGTGGATCCTAGAACAATAATTTTTGGATACTTTTGTTCCTTGGTTTCAGTAGTGTTTGTGTTGGGATGATCTGCCAAACAGCAGATGATTTACTGCCATGTTAGCCACAGTACCTTAGAAGCCAAAAATGTGTGCATCACAACTGCGCTGGTGGGATGGATGGTTAGTCCTTTTATAGAGTTTCTTCTATGGAATGCACTGTGGTCACTAAACCTGGCTTCTTTCTCTTCTCTTTAAATCTCTTTAGTTCTTTATATTTGGTGACTGACTTCTAGCTCTTCAGAATAACAAACCCCAGAAAACACCTACACAAATCTTTATGATCTATAACCTAAGTGCAGGGAGGTCAAAAAAACCTTTACAGCAATAGCTGAAAATGAACCATAGCAGAGATGGATAGATGTGCCTGCAGCAGGAAGGCATTACCTTGGCACTGATGTGAGCTTTACATCAATGTGTGACAATTCCAGTTGCTGCCTTGCTGAACTGCCCTCTTTTTCCTTCCTTTAATGGAACAAGGGGGTGGGCCGTGTGGCCTCTGTGCTTTTAGTTGCAGAATGGCTGAAAGTAGTGCAAGCAGCAGCTAACTCTTAACAGACTCGTGGTAAGTGTGGAGGAAAGCCAAAGAATTCCTGTCCCTCCTGCGCCTTAAGATGCTACTTGGAGTGAACCTGTCATGGTTGGAACTACCTCAGGTTCTGAAGAGAGGAAGGAACTGGTCACCTACCAGCATTACTCTTGGTAGAAGGGATTGAAGAAGACATGGGTAGATTTCATTCTCCAGTGAGTTTTGCTGACCAAGAATAACTTGAGAGAGCTGAGTCTGCATAGAGGGGCCAGGGAAATTGCTTGGGATCTGAGCGCTTCACATTTTGTTTCTCTCCTTAGCTCTGTGAGACCCTGGGCAGAAGGGTTAGTGAAGCAGGAACTCTGTGGGGAGGAATTTTTCTCATTATGGAAGTTCATCCTTTCCTCCTGGATGATTTAGCCCCTTGGATCAGCTCTTCATAAGGCAGGGACAAAACTCTGATAACTGCATTCCCTGGAAAACAAGGAACAACTTCCTGTTGTCTAAGCCATTGGCATTGGGAAGAGGCTCATCCTGCAGGGTGCGGGTGCCAGATCCCTGAGGTGTAGTTTCAGAACAAACTGGATGTGGAGAGCGGATGGTTCAGGATATTGAGATGGGACCTCTTCCAGCTAAATCACCAGTGTGAATTCCAGCCCAACTCAGTGATTACTGGTAATGGTTTGGTGATCCCCATGAAATGTCCTCAGTTCAGTCACTAGTGGAGAGATTCAAATCATATTAAAGCTCACTGGGGACCACAGATGTCCAGTGTCTGGAGGGAAAAGGATTGTTTTGCATGACCAAAGAGTGCCAGCTGCAAAGGCATCAGGAAAAGGAGCCTGGCTGGCTATATGGAAAATGATTTGGTGGTGGAAATGGATTTGTCTCCTGTGGTGACTTCAGTTGTTGGCCTTGTGGACAGTGAATATGAAACTCTTGCTGTTGTTTGAGCATGGTCTGATAGTTGTTTCAAGCTGCTTTAAGACACATGCTGCTCTCACAAGACTGTTCTGTTTTGTGAACTCCAGAGGTTGTGCAGCTGCTCGCTATGATCTGACTGAAAATTAACCCTACTGAAAACTGAACATATTTGTTGCTGGTAGGATTGATGAGCTGACCTGCAGACCTCCTGGGTGCTGAGGGAGTCTGCCTGGGCACATCTTGACCTGTTCTCACTGCATTGAGGGGATTGGTATGTTCCATCTTACCAAAGTGGTATCTACTGACAGCGTGTAGTTCATCCACCTGCCTGCTATCTCTTGACTTCAGAGTATTAGCATGCTGACACAATCTCTGACATTGACATCCAGAGCCTTTCTCTCCAGGAGAGACAGATGTATACTGATTGGGTTTTTTTTGGGGGGGTCAGAAACTTGCTTTTTGCTTCTTGGCAGAATCTTAACCTTAAAGTAGTTCTTCAGCTGGAGGCTGTGCTTCAAAAGCCCAGATCTGTATCTGATGGATCTACTGGATCTTTTTCACCTTGGCATTTGCCAAATTCAAAGGTGTTAAGGGTACCTTATTTACAGAGCTGGTTTGCTGCTTTGTTCTGCATGAGTAATACCATTTCAAATACTTATCTTTTAACTGGTCTCAGTGTCCAGCCCCTTGACTCAAATCTCTATGAACTGTAATCCTAGAATTACACTTGTTTGGTCTGTGGTGTCTATCTTGGTATCATTCACTTGCTGTGGGATGGGACATCCACATGAGGTCAGTGTTCCAAAACCCTGCTGTTACTTTTTAAGCTTCAGAACTGCTAAGGTCCTTAAATCATCTCTTCCTTAGAGACTTCTCTGTCTGCAAGCAATTTCTTCATTTCCCATGAGAGAGTATCCCTTGACAAGTAATTTCCCATTGTGCTTAGAGAGTAATGAAAACAAAGTACTTAACTTCTCTGCAGGCCCTGTAATAGATTTAATTGTCTTCTGTCGTCCTTGAGTTAAGAAAAATTCCTTCACATCCTTGTATTCATTTTCAGAAATTTCTCTGGAATAATCTTAATATTTCTCCTATTTGTTTTTAAATCATTTCCTGAACACAATTTATTCTAAATGTCTGCTTTCTACCTTTCCTTTTGGGTGCTAGAACTTGCTAGTTTTCACCCTTGAGTTGTGCTGCTTTCTTTTCTTGTGTGTATATATCTATATATACACACATTCTGATACACTGGTCTTACTGAATCCAAGATGCAACAGCTCGCTCTTAGTTGAGGAGGACATCCAGCAGAGAAAGCACAGGATGCTGCCCATGGTCTCTGAGATTCCCAAGGTGGTTTGCACGGAGTTGATGGAGATTCTGTTCTTCAGTGTGAGAAAAAGGAGATGAGTGCAGTGATAGAAGAATGTTAGCAGAGAACACAGAAACCCGAGTTCATCAGCAGTTGTGGGTTAAAGATATCTTTAGACTCTTAATACTGTGTATTAATTGCATAGTATTTGTTTGCTTTGACATGAAGGTTGCTAAATTCAGAGTGACTGTTTCAAGGCACTGCTTGTTCATGACAGTGTATTTTTGTGATTGTATTGCAGTACTTTTGTTATGATAGTTACATGCTAGTATAGCAACTTACATTGTCCTCTGTATTGCTGGTTTCTAAGTGGTTCAACTCCCCAAACTTCAGGCAGGAAAAAACCCCAAACCCACCTCAATGTAGTCAAGGCTGAAACCTTCCCATTCCCTAAATAAGTCAGTGCTTCTGAGTGAGTTGGAAGATGATGACCGCGGCTTCCTTTCCCATTCTCCAGGCCCAGAATGAGTTTTCAGGCAGCTGCTTCCTAGTTAGTGTGTGAGACTGTTCTTTTTCAGATCTCTTCCTCAGAAGGGCAAACACTCTGGGGAATGATGACATGACAGCAGTCGCAGGCTGCTGTAAAAGCACACAATCTCTCTTTCTCTCTTTTTCTTTCCCTTGTCCCTCTCTCAACATTTGTCCTGCTGGCTGAAATCAGAAAGGGATCTTATTGGGTTTCTTCCTAGATTTGAACATGCACTGTTTTGGATGGGTATGTCTTCATTATTTTTACTCTTACCATGAATGAGTCTGTACTGGATGTTTTCAACCACAATTGACCTTCAGTGAGATATGGATCTTGAGAGTGAGCTGACAAAGAGTAATTGGGAGAAGATACCGGGCTATCAGAAATGTGCTTTCTCTGTAGCCTGCAGCTTTTAAGTTTCCCATTGCTAAAATTTTAACAGGATGGCTCTAACTGCATGTTAAACCTGATGGATGAAGAAAATGCACCCTCTGGCATGGAGGAGATGCCATGTCTGTCCTTTATTTTCTCAGGGGATAGAATAGATCTGCTTATGATAGACAGGTACTAGACTATATTGAGTGATTTCTGTGTGGGGTGCTCCATTTCCAGTATGTTCAGGTTTTTTTCTGCTAATGAAAATGTCATTGCTGTCTTTAGCAGACTAATAGTGCCTGCTGCTCCCAAGTCACAGTGTCAGGTTTGGAGCTGGGAATGGCAAGGTAGATATTCTGCACTAGACCATTCCGAGGAGTTTAGAAAGGTTTCATAATTACACCTCACACCCTTCCTTTTTAAGTTCTAAAATACAGCCAGTTGCTTTCTGGCAAGGAAGGAAACTGTGTATAATTATCCTTCTTGTACAAGTGGATAACTGTGGGGAAAATTAAGTGATTTGCCCAGAACCCACAGGGAAGTGAACTGCTATAGAAAAGGTATTTGTAGCTCTCTGTCCTGTGGTCAAGCCTGTGCCGCTCCTCCTCTTCACTCAGTTAGGTCTCTGACTGGTTTGTATAAGCTGCTTTGAGATGGAGAGGGGTAAAGGTCTTTTAGCACTGACTTCTATGGGAGGCCAGACTGGATAACCGCTCTGCAGCTGGGGTTCTGACCTGGTGTTGGCTGGTTCATTGGCTCAGAAGAAGAAATCTCAGGTGCACGTAGCAGCAGCTTTTCTTTACGGAGACACTTTATAAACCAAAAAACTCCAAGTGAGTGAAGCGCTGGTAATACAGAGCTTAAAATGCGCTTCTTGACAGAGTAAATGCAGATTATGCTTAGTAGGGCCTTGCTGACAGGGTGGTAACTCTCAGTCAGAAGCTGTTTTCATTAAAATGAATAAATAAAAATCATGGCATGTTGCATTACAACAAAACACGTGAAAGCACAAAACTGAACCTTCCTCATCTTGCAGCTATCCATCGTTTCCCTTGTGGGAGTGTTTTGTGTGGCTGCTTGCTTTTGAATTAGCAGCAGTAGCAGACAGTTGCTGTCTTTTGAAAGCCCACTCTTAATCTGATGGTTCACCAGCACTATAATCCCCTCGTGCTCCAGACTACACTGATACACTTCAGGTTAAAGGCAAGCCCTTTCCTTGAAGATCAAGGTAGGCAGAGCATCATGTAACTGCCCAGCTTACAGAGAACAGCCCACAGCAGGGCTCTTGGCTGGAGATGGTTCATTTTGAGGTTAGGTTTAGACTATTTTCTGCCTGTTCTTACCCTTTAGCTGGCACAGCAGGGCCTGTCCTGCACAGACAGCCTGTGGCAGGGAAGGGTGGCAGCTGGCACAACAGAATTGCTGCTCCCCTGGGTGCTTGCTTCTGATGGGAATAGGTCTCCAGTATGCTGTGGTGCTCTGCTCCTGTCTTGCCTTTTGTTTCCATAGATGAGACAAAAAGTGGAGATGTCTCTCAAAAGCTGCTTTCTCTTTGCACCAGAGCATTACTTGAAGTAAATTATTCACACCTCCATAGCATGATCTCCTTTTCTTTCTTTAGGCCTTATCTACACTTGTGATTTGTCCCAGTTACAACCATTAGTTCCTGTTCAGCAGAGCCACTGCACAGGAAGACACAAACGTATTTTCTTTATGTGGATTCATACCAGTTTCTGTTAATGATGCTGTGCTGGTGGCGTAGGGATGTGTATTTGTTTTTCTCTTCTGTTTTATCAGTGGCATCTTCTCCCATCCAGGCTGGGCTTTCATGCTTCAGTCAATTGTGAAATAGCTCACCAGGGCAGTGTAGCTTGAGAACGGGCTCCAGCCCTGGATCCAAGAGCCTGGATTCTGAGTCCTGGTTTTTCCCTAGATTTGATGTGTGACAATGAGCAAGTCCTGCTTTCTCCCAAGCATCTGTTTCCTCAGCTGTAAAATGGGAGAATGACATAAGCTGATTATATAGCCCTGTGAGGTGGGTAAGTGTGCTAGTTACTGTGGACAAAGGGAAAAACACTGTTAAATCCAAGTTGGATAAACTAGTGTGCTTTAAATGTTCTGGTTAAGATATTTTCTAATCCTGTTTATTTTTCTGAGAGAAGCATGGGGGTGTAATAGCACAGCCCAGGGAGGAGGAGCTGCTGTGGAGTGTTGCAAGTCACCACCTCAGCACACAAAATAAACTGCTCTACTTCTGCATGGAGAAGCTTTCTGGGAGGGATGCAGGGAGGAAATCATCCTGCACTGTGGATGGAGTTGGATTGGGCTGTCACCAGCCTGGCTGGTACCTGGTGGGTTTTGTCACTGCCATCTTTTCACAGGCATTTTAGCCTAAATGTGCCTTTCAGGAGTAATTTTATGGCCATTTTGATTCTGAGGAAAACTGCAAACATGACTGAAGGAGTGGAATGGACAGAAATGCTTGAGTTTTGCAGCCACTGTAATGACAGCATACACGTCCTGCGAGGTATAAAGCGCACAACTCCTCTCCCAGGCACTAACACAGAGGGACACTTGGTCTTTGAGTTTTTATCTGCAACTGCAAAGCTAGCCAAGCTGCCCTTGGACTGTGACTCTTGCCACTGCCTCTTGCATCTTTGTTACCCAGCTGACAGATAACATCTATATTTTGAGATGTATTTCCTATATATCCTGTGATAAGGATGAATTTGCCGGCTTGAAACTGGGCTTCAGCATTTGTTTTGAACCTCACTGTTAAACAACCGGATGCTGAGCTTTTTCATTAATGTCCATTTAATCCTTCCTTAAGCATGATTCACATTGTCCTAATCCAGAACTACTGCATTGCAAAGCATGACAGCTTTGAAAGGAGCTTTTCATTAATTGTTCACTCACTTTTTCTGTCTGACTTCTGTTTCCTTTGCAGAGTGTTTTTGTTTGCAGCTTGATCTCATACCCATTTCGGCCAGCATTCAAATTCATGTGGGCTTGACTGGGTGTTGCCAGTGTTAACTGTATTTTCCACAGAATTCCTGCTGTTGCTGGTTGCATTCAGTGTTGTTCACTTAGTAAGGGAAATGGTGTCAAATAAATAAGAAAGAGTTGTGTGCTTTAGGGAACCTTGGTCACTAGTTTCTTTGCTTTCAGTGCTTGATTGCACAGAGTTGGTTAACACTTCGCGTCTTAGGGGGAAGCCTAATATAAAACTACAATTAATAGTTCATTAGATGCAGAAACTTGATATAGATTTTCCTGAGAAGCATCTAGAATGTATCAGGGAGGGCATTAAGAAACCCAAGATCATGTAACTCTGTGACAGTGCCTGCATTTCTCGGTCTGTTTTAGCTTCTTGTCTGTAAAATAAGTGCAATTGTAATCCTCTGCCTCAGAAAAGCAGGGAGTATTCCTGTGGTAACAAGTGGGGGTTCTTGATTTACTAACAGTTGCTCACAAAGAGGAGAAGTATTGAGAAGTTGGGTTTGTGCTGTGCAGAGTTCTTGGAAGAATGATGATGTAGAGCATTTCAACGTGCTTTCTGCCATCGTTTTCCCCCTCTTTCTGTGCTAACTCTCTTCTTAAAGCTGTAAAGCTGCTGAATCTGGTCTCTCTTGGATTTGTGGGAAAACTAATTGTGTGTGACTTAAGAGCTCTGCCTACTCCTAATTGAAGGCATAGAGGGCTGAAGCTTTGAAGAAAGCATAATTTTTCCCTAAATGTTTCCCAGTCATTTGAACTGAGTAGATGTTAATGAAAACCAGTCTTAAACAGACGAACACCCCACACACCCCCCCCCCCCCCCCCCCCCCCCCACACACAACAAAC
>NDXB01000882.1:94107-186994 GCA_002631895.1 Agapornis roseicollis
AAATTTATGGCATAGTCCCCCAAATTAGAAATCAGCTGAAAAAAAAGCCTGTTCTTTTCACATACTTAGTAGGTGTTATCCAGTGCTCTTTTCAATAGGCAGCACCTAGCTCTGGTGATAGCGAAGTGCTTGAGCTGAGCTACACTGGGTGGAAATTTAGCATTCTTTTTCTAACTTTCAGATGCAAAAAGAAAACGCAGCACAGACAGCTACTCATCAGATTCGTGGTTAGACATGGATGAAGAATCTTGTGATGCCCATATCCAGGAGGAGAAGGATGACAGCTTGGATAAGAACTCCAAATCCGTGGTGGATGGTTCCTCCTCACCCAATAGCACACACTCAGAAGGGAAGGAAGGTGCAGGAAGAAAACAAAAAGCCACAGTAATGAGGTACCTAAAAAGAACTTTGTCCAATGACTCAGATGACAGTGTGAAATCGACGACCCCCACAGACTATCCCAAAACACCAACGGGGTCTCCAGCTACAGAAGTTTCAACCAAATGGACTCACCTCACAGAATTTGAACTGAAGGGTTTGAAAGCCCTGGTGGAAAAGCTTGAATCTCTCCCAGAGAACAAGAAGTGTGTTCCGGAAGGCATCGAAGATCCGCAGGCTCTCCTAGAGGACATGAAGGTAGGTGTGGATAGCTTGCTGAGCCACACAAACTGTAATCCTTGCGCATAGAAGACAGCAGATCAGAAAGCAAAGCTCTGCAGCAGGGGGGTGGCAGCTTCTGTGTAGTGACCATCTCATATCAGCCTACTGTGCCACAGAGAGAGGAAACAGCCTGTAACAGAAGCTATCTCTGCTTCAGGGAGGTGGCTGTTTGCAGGCTGGTTTAACTGATGTGGTACTTCCTGACTGTTAACAGTAGTGGCCAAAAGTTTAGATCCTGTCATAGGTATGTCCCATTTGTAATAATACCTCAAATGTGTAATACATTTATAGTCTTAACCTGCTGGTTTTAGTCTAGTGTCTTTCTGAGTACACCTTAACAACTGACATACAAAATGTAAGCACTGGATTGTAATTCAGAGCTATATTGTCTAATGTTTTCAGTTGCTTTTTTTTCTTTCACCTTTTTCATTTTCTTTTCCTCCATTGCCCTCTATAGGTTGATAGTTATTCTCCACTGGTACAACATACTATTTTTGGAGATGATGTGAGGAGTGAATACTCACTAATGGCAGAACTCTAGATTTTAGAATGCTGGAAGTGATACCAGTATCACTTTATCCCTGTCTGACTTAGGGATAAATTCCCCTGAAGACCCACATAGCCTTGCTGCTTCTACTCCCAGCCTTGCCCTGATCCGTGGCATCCCTTTGGAGTACTCAGTTGGCTTTTGTATATCCTGTTTTCACACTGTATCAAATATAGGCTTATTAATTCAGATCAAACTGGGAGCAGCATACTCTTTGTATGCTTTTGATGGGACTTGTCATGTAAGGCTAAACTTGTCAGCCTGTGCTCATGGCAATTTGGCCTGATTTGGAACTATGAGTATTGATTCCTGGTCTTGTGTGTGGACTTCTAGTTTTGTGCTGTTGCTGGGTACAGTGGGGTTCTTCAGCTACCTGTGTTCTCTATCCAAGAGCTGTGTAAGCCACAATCTGAGGGGAAATAATACGTGTTTATATGGTAAAAGGGGAGCCTGTGATATTTTTTTTTTAGTACAAGTAGTATAACAGCTGCTTCAAAAAGGAGTCAGAATGAAGGCTGAACATATGCAGTGTGCAGTGGAACCGTATCCCACAGTCTTGGAGCCTGGAAGTGTGATACACAGCACTCCTTTTAGTAAACCACAAGATCTCAGAAAGTCTCTTCTTGCAAAATCAGCCACTTTGTACATGAAGGTGGACACACATGTCCAAAGTGGAGCTGTAGATTCACTCACTTGCTTTGTATTCAGTTGTCTTCTAATCAGAAATCAAAATGAAGCTTCATGACCAGGAGCTGAATTTGCAGTGAAGGAGGAGGAATGGCAGTGTTACTTTTCTTGATACACAAACCTATTTTCACTTGAAAGTAAACTGCCCCTTCTTGAAATCCCAGAAGGGGGTACAACACATCATAACCAGTGCAGATGTTCAGAATCTTGCATGCTCTTTTGATGACATACCCCAGTGCAATGTGAGACATCCTAGTAGAACAAGGCAAGATACCAGATGTGAATCTGGTTTAAAGCACCATGTAGGAATATGTTTTCTTTCTACTCTCCAGTGGCTTTGCTGCAGAGATGGAGAATTGCAAATGGACATTTAAGAAAAAGCCCCTTTTTGGTGATACTGTGTTTTAACTGGTAATAAGTGGGCATCTGCCAGTTTATTTTGTGCATCTCGCAGAGTTGCAGTCTTGATGTTCCATCTCCTTTGCTAACTGCCTGCTTCTGAACTTTCTGTCTTTGCCAGCGCACACTGTAACCATCAGGATGTAGCCCAACATCTGGATACTGATGGTTCCCTGCTGGTTAAAGAGCCCATGACCACATCTAAACATCATCTGTGCTGTAGAATTGTTTTCTCTGGAATCACCTCTGTAAGTTTGGTGAGCCTGTGACTGATTAGCCAGGGGAACACCTTCAGAAGGATGTTAAACGTTTTCTTAAACCATGTCTAAAGAACTGTTACAAGAACTTTCTTACCCATCTTTTTTACAGTATTGGCCTGCAGGCAGCCCTCAATTATCAGAGAATGGGAGTTACTGCAGTGTAGTAAATGAACTAAAGCCTGTATTCTGCTTCCTGTATGACTCTCCATACAGCTCCATCATCCACTTGCTAGGTGTTCTGAAGGAGCTGGGGGGAGTTCTACTCATGTCAGCGTTGGCTTGAGAACTCTTCCTCTCAAGTAAGGAGTGGAATCCAGGACTCCCAGCACAGGCCTTCCCTTGCTCCTCATTAGCAAATAATCCAAGGCAGCCACTGGCAAGGTGTATCCCATTCCCATCCAGGATCCTGGATGCAACAGAATATTGCTTCTTTCTGACACTGTGTCCACTTATGTGGTAGAGCCAAAGCATCCTGTTTCCTTGTAACCCAGGTGATAGTGAAGCATGAAGTTTGTTTTATTCACTGTATTGGCTTTAAAAAAACCCTACTAATCTAAGCCAAGTGTATGAGTATGTTTAGGGCTTCTGCCCTCAAAGGATAGAGGATAATGACAGAAAAGTTGCCAAGTGACTGGTTTCAACCCTTTAGGAGTCATCTAGTGTAATGGTCCTTGCAGGATTCCTGTCTGTCTTGGTGTGCAGAATGTGGCTGTTCAGCATTTTGTTCTGTCCTTGCTATTCAGCAGGTGTTAGGTACATTGTCTTCCCCTTCAGACCCACAGCTGAACACAGTGATACCAGTGTTCCCTTGGGGTTTATGGCAATACTCATCCCTGCTGTAGTCGTGTTATTCACAAGTGGTAACTGATGAGCTGTTGTTATCTCTGGTTCACAGATAGAGAGCTAAGGTGCAAAGAGATTAAGATAAAAGTAACCATAGTTTTGGGTACTGCTTTTACATGCCACAGATGTGATCTTCAGAAAAGTTAGCACTACTTAAGAGCAGTATGTGCAAAAGATAATTTTAATAGTATTAAAACTGTAATTGCTTCACATTTCTGCAGAGCAGAAGTTCTGATCTTTAGTGTCCATACCACAAGCCAGGCATGAGGAAGAGTAGGAACATACAACTAGTGACTGCCTGTGGGAACCTGCTTTAAAAGCTTTGACTTGTGTCATCTAGAGATGGAAGAAACACAGTCCATTCTGCCAGAATGGTATTTATCTCCTTGACCACTAAATCAGGTTCTTACTTTGTGCCTGGTTTTCCACTTTGTACAGGAATTAACGTGGGGGTTTTGCTGATAGCATTAGCAGCAGAGTGAGCAGAAAGGCCTGGCACCTTTACCTCACCCTTGAGAACATCCAGAGCACCAGTCATCTGTGTGGCTGAATGGAGGCAGCAATCCTGCAGAAGCAGCTGTGCAGATCATACGTGCTGTGACTGTATTCACAAGTAAAGGTACTATAAAAAGTACCCTTTTGGTGCACCCATTTGAGAGTTATTTTTGACAAAAGCATGTCAAAAACATGCTCTGACAAAGACTGAAAGCCCTTGCTCTGCTTGGGAAGTCTTAAACAGGTTTCTTCTTGAAGAAAATAAATCCATGTTTATTGTGGCAGTTTTATTTGTTAATTAAATACACTCAGGAGCTTTTCTGTACAACATTCGGGTTTGTCTTTGTGCTTCACTAAGATAATTAATGTTTTCAGAAAATAGGATATGGGTAGTTAAACTGGAGAAAGGAAACCATTTTATTCAGTGATGTGAAGTTTCACAGCACAAATCAAGGTAACTCACTAAGAACCTGTGTTTTCCCATCTGAGCAAGAATACAGTAGAGGATCGGTGACTGGATTACCGCTCTTAGTGGTAAATACAACTGTGTACAACTATTTAATGTCAAGTAGGTGAGACTTTTTGAAGTAATTTATTTTCCTTATGAGAAGGGAGACTTGAAAACCAAGCTAAGCCTGTGTAAATTCCTTACATGTCATCTAAGCTCCTAACTAACTGCAGCTATCCAGTGGGACACAGCAATCCAGAAGTGCCAAGCTAATGCCTGTGCAGATTGAGAACCCATTTATCACCATGATCGATGGAGTGCTGCAGCACAAGGGATGCTTATTTGCAGAGCATAACATGGGCCTCGCTTGGGGAGTGGGTCAGTTCTTCCCTTAGCTCAAACAAGGAATTAAATTCTTGTTGGCTGGAACTCTGCTGTATGGGCACTGCATCACATGAGACTTGTGTTCACCACCAAAGGAGCTTCTCATAGGCCTCCAAACAGCGATTACAGGCAGCAGCGTTCGCTCCGCAGCAGATGGCATCTGAACAATCAGCCAAGGAGATGCAACACTCTCTGTATCCAAATGTCTGTGGATGGGCTCTGTGTGAGCTGTATGTGCAGCAAATGTGAGGGGAAATTGTTGTACAGATAAATACACCCTCCCCAAAAGTGCTCAGCTGACCCAAGCTGCAGAAGGACAGAAGGCTTGGCAGGGTACTTGTTGGCAGGGGGAACAGCCAGAAGACACTGCAGCCGTTGCCCTCTCTTCCTTGCTGGTGGTGTTGCTGTCAGAGGCACGTCCAGCCAGCAGCCATAGCCTGTTTTCCATATATATACATGCACCAAAGTGAAATACGAAACAGTGCAACAACTCCAGCTCTGAATTTAAAAACTAAGTACCAGCTGAACTGTTGGAAAAGTACCTATATGGTGAGGAAGAGAAAGAGGGGAAAAAGTCACTGAGAAGTAATTTTACTTAAATGGTAGCCTTGGAGATTGGAAGAGTTTCATTGTCTGGCTTTTCTGCTTTGTATTTAGCTGCTAAATAGTATGTCAGTCCACTAAAGATGCAGTTGGGGTGAACTTACACATAAAGGAGGGAATAAAGAGGTAAGCATCTTATTCCTTGGTGTAGTTTGCACCCCACATCACAGGACCCATAAAGCTGAACAGACCTTTGATTGTGCCAGTCTGCATCCCACATTAAACACTCTGCCAGTGATACTCGTCGGTGTGCAGCCTCTGATTTCAGCACACAACGTTTCTGTTGTGTTACCAGAGGGATGGTAATTCCTTTGCTCTTGTTGGGGAGATTTGCCTCCTAATAATGCCACAGACCTTCCCTACTTCAAAGCAAAAATGCTGCTGTTCTTCAGAAGGGACTGTGGAAGTCCATTAGGGCAGAAGAAACTCAGTTGGAAGAAGAGAGTTTGTCAAATATCCGCAACTCCTTGGCAGCAGCAGCAGATTCTTGTGCAAGACAGATGATATCTGCTGAAATCTGTCCTTACTTTTTCTTGCCAAGAAATCTTACCCCTTCTCATTCTGATGACAGGGAAAAAACTCCCTCTGCTGAATGCAGTTCAGGGAAGTCATTCCTTGCTGTGCTTTTGAAATTAATGGCTAAGCTGAATTCTTACATGCTTAATCACTTTCTTTCCTTCAGACCTGCTGTTGTCACCACAGCCTTCAAGTGTAGTGCATCGGGCAGCCTTGTGCTGGCTGAGCAGCACAGTGTGTGTCTAACTGGAGCCCTGTGGCTTTACTTGATCTTTTTTTTCTCTTGTTTTTTGAGCAGGTGAACACAAGTCTGTCTCCTCTAGCCTGTTGTGCAGTGCCACTTGACACTGCACTCTTGTTTTCTGCTGGCTGAGATGATAAGCTGCCATAGTTTTACACTTCTTCTTGGATAATGTTTTCACGTGGTACATATGATAACAAGAAACCTTCATTATCTTGCCAAGTTCTTGGAATATGCTCTGCTTTCTATTGAACTCAGTGTCTCTGACAGTTGTTAGTGGAAGTGTTAAGGTTTTCTGTCTTACAAGCTTTCAAATATGAGAATAGCAAAGTAAAAAGGGGTTAATTTGTCCTTTATGTGGTTCTTGAGCTGCCACCTTGCTCTGTAGAATTTTGGCTTTGCTATCAGAGTACTAAAGACCTCTCTGGGTTTAGGACTGAAAACTGACTTGGAATGTGGTCGCAGTTCAGTTAATGCAGTGATTGCTCTCTTGGATAAAAAGGACATGAGACAAGAGGTGCTCACTTAACCTCAGCTCAGCTAAGACTTAATTTGCTGGTTACTAGCCCCCGTGTGAAAGCTGTTAGCCATTTCACTTGGAGAATACAGGGCTGGAGGTGCACAACAGAGACTGATCATGGTCAGGTTGTGGCAAGCTGCATTTTACTCTTCACCAGCCAGGCTGTGCCTATGCAAGCTCCTGAATGCAGCCACAGTGCTGGGCTGACGAAACTGGGCTTGTACTGAGAGTACTTATTTTGGTCCTGGGCACTGCTTTTGGAGTAATTGGTATCAAGAACAGCTTTTTAGTGGTGTGATGGTATCTGAAGCAGCAGCAGCACTGTGCTGGTGTGCTGCAGTGTCTATTAGCCTGTTAGCATCTCTCACTTAAGCACAGTCTGGGGAATTGAGCTCAATCCAGCAGGTTGTCTCGAGCCCCAGGGGAAGGAAGCCAGCCCCAGGGATGCTCCTCCAAACCCCAATTTGGATGCTAGTCTGCCTGCTCAGGCTCTTGGGGCCTGGAACATGCTGTCGTACTCCGGGCGTTAGTTGGATGATTACAGATGAATTCCAACTGTGCTTCCTATTAAAACAATTACTGTATTTTAAGCTCTTGTATAGCATGTGAAGTTTCTAATAATTAAGCTCTACACTGGGGACTGACAGAGCCTGGTGCCTATTGTTGTCTAATTAAGCTGTTTTCAAGAAGTCTGTGTACTTGGTGGCAATACCATTGAACTTCATTGTCTGGGGTTATCTCCTGAATTCTATTACAAGGTGATTTCCAACCTGCAGTTCTTGGTTTGTTGCAGCATTTTTTCCCTGCTTTAATTTATTAGTGCTTATGTGTGATGTACTCTAGGTTACCCTACTCTTGCAGGGGGGTTGGACTAGATGAACTTTCGAGGTCCCTTCTAACCCTTAGGATTCTGTGATTCTGTGATTTGGGCTTCAGTTTTCATCAGCACAGCAGAATCCTCTTTCCCACTTGTTTTTTGTTTCCATTTGTTGTCATCTTCAGCTACCTAAATTCCAAATGAAGAGCTCCAGCTTGGTTAGTAAGAATGTAGAGAGTCATGGGAAGCAAGTGTGGACTATTCCCAGCTGCACAGTTGAGTACAGTTAGAGCTCTTCCCCCACCTCTGTGTTGAGTTATATGGTCATGGGAGTGATTCACAGCAGTAGAAACTGTGTAAGGCAGTGCAACCCACTCATGAAATTTCTAGGACAGTGCATCAAAGCAGAAGGATTTGGTGGGGGAGGAAGGAAAAGAGACAAGTCTATTTTCCTTAATGGCCAGAGTCTCTGATCCTTTCCTGATGAATACTTAAGATTCTGAATGCATTGTCTGAGCACATAAAGTGAACACAGTCGCTCTGCCCTGGTCAGTGTGGAAGGAAGGCCAGTGGAAACCATGGTGCTCTGGAACATGCAGAAATATGAAAGGTTACAGTGCACACTTTTGTAGCTCGGCTTACCTGAATGTTCAGGCATCTGAGAATCACCCTGAACTACACACTTGATGCCCTGTGACTGCAGAAACAATGGTGGCAAAGCCTAGATGCTTCTTAGGTCTTCTGCAGCCTTTGCTGGGAGAGAAGGTGTTTGGTTGTGGTGATTGTTGGGGTGTTTCATGATTTGTTGAGCTGCAGTTTAGAGGGGGAGATCCTACTAGTATTAGACTGATAGCAGCGGAAACACACCAGGCCTTTGGATACACCAATTGTAAAGAAGTCTGTAATATTTGAGGTAATTCATGGTTCATTCTGCTGTCTGTTCTGCAAGAAACTTCCCAGTTTGGCTCTTAATGACAGGTGTGAGAGTTTTGGTGTGAACTGAAAGTTTGGAAGCAAAAGTAACTTGTAGAGATGTAACAAGTCAGCAGAGATCTTGTCACTCTGTCTTTCATCAGGGTGGAATATTGACTTCTGTAAGACTCTGCACTCTTCAGTTGGAGAAATGTTTCCCTGGTTAATAAAGGCCTTTTCATTTGCAACAGAACATCCTGAAGGAACATGCTGATGATGACCAAAACCTTGCCATTTCGGGTGTCCCTGTGGTCAGCTGGCCCAAGAAGTCCCCAAAGGTAATGAGACACAATCATTTCTTACTAATCGTTGTGCTGGCTCTTGGTGTTTAGTTCTCTATAACCTAACAAAGTGCTGTGTGTGATACTGTGGCAGTTGCTACTAGTTTTAACATGAAATGTGATTTTTAAACATTTCCTGGTGAAGTGCTGAAGCAGGAAGAAATCCTGTGTTTCCATTTAAAAATAGTATGTTTGGACCTTCCTGCTCAGTATAAAACGTGTGTGCATGTCTTGGTCATTTACTAGGCATGGTTACATGTGAAAATGGTGATGCCAGATTTTGTGTAAAGCTCCACAATGTGTAACTCCTAAGTGATAAACAGGTCACTTAAAAAGCACTCGCATCTGGATGTGAGAGGATGTTGCTTTCTCTTGCACTATGAGAGCTCCTGAATGAATTCTCAGCACAATTGTGCCACTGTAACTATGGAGAGGTGTTTTCAGTCTGTATATCTTCATTTTTCCTCCTGTATATGCGAGTAAATCTCTTCACTGTGCAGGGGAACCGTGAGGCTTGCTTCATTAATGCTTCTAAAGAGTTTGAAATAATAAAGCAAAGAATAATGCTAAAAGCCTGCATGTTATTTATAACAGTGGTATGTTTACCACACTCCAGTTATTCAGCATGCTGTAGAAGCAGCTTTGCTTATTTAGAAGATGGCTCATCGCTTCTATTTTTACTTGCGTTTTTCACTGGATTAGTTTTATAATATATAATTTCTCTGGGAAGGCTGGAAGGGTCAGTCAGTTAAATCAGGCTTCGAGCTGCAAAGCTGCTGCTGTTGTTATTGCAAAGGGCTCTCAAATAATTGAGTGAATTGTTGTCCCTGTTCTCACTTCCTGGGCCGCTGCACTTGTCGCGGCTTTGCAGATTATCACTGGTGGCCACGAGAATTCTGTTTTCAGATGGGAAGCAGGAGACATAAACATCAAACTGCCAAGGGAGAGTGGGGCAGGATGAGCATATCGTGTTCCTTCTTGGTTTCTTGTTGGGTTTTAGCTGAGCCCGTTGCAGATAAGCTGTATCTTGTTAAATACGTATTTCCCTTTTAACTTGTCATAAATCCATAGCAATGTGCTTTGTGTTTCAAACATTTGTTTAAAAACAACAGTTGAAAACCTGGAGAGGAATAGATGTGAGAGTCTCCATTCCACTGCTTTGATAGCTGCTGTTCATTCATCAGTCAAAACCTACACCTGGCACTGAATAAAGCAAAGTCTCTGTGACCAGAGGAAAGCTGCTGTGTGAAATGTATAAAACAAAGCTAAGAAACCCCTGACTCTTGTGCTGTATCTTTGGAGCTCGTGGAAGAAGTGTGGATCTCAGTGTTTCGAAGCTTTTACAAGCTTTGGCATTTGCTAATGCTCTTGTTCACTTTATTTTGGAATCCTTGATAAATGGTTCATTTCTTGTATTTTACTTCTGTGCATTGGCAGCGTAACTGTAACTGTAAAAGATTTGTGGGTTTTGTGACTTAAATCTTATCCCTCTTTGCAAATCCATTGTGCTGGCTGCAAGGGGTTCTTTTTAACTTTCTGGTGTTTATTTTCCCTGAGCCTTTCTGAAAGCAAAACCTTTTAGGAGGCAGTATATGCAGTGTTAGTGTACAGTAACTTAAACGTGTCATCTAATAACAAGGAAAACTTCCACAGAAAGTCAGGCTTTGGGCTGAAGTTTGGAAATAACCCAGAATTTGTAACAGGAAGAAATCCTTTCACCATTATCATCGTATTCTCTTTGTTTAATCTGTGATCAGTTTGCATTATGTCTCATGTTTTAGTTAAAAGGTACAGGTGCAGATATGGCTGCTTGCTCCCCAAAAGGAGTTTGCTGATGCTCTTCTAATTGGCAACTGTCCCTGTCATCTTCCATTTACAGCTCTTTCCCTTGTTTGGGAACAGAGGCCAAGTGAACAGGTGAGGAAGATACCTCTTAGAGTTGAGCATTTGAGTGCAAAAGGAAAATATGCTTGAAAGACAAAATAAGGGAGATTAACTACTACCATGGCCTTTACTCTAATTTTGGTTGTTTCTCCTTTGTTCCCTGTAAATCCTGATAATGAAATAGGAGATTTTGCAGAGAAGAAAACCCTTAGGGAGGGGGAAACTCCCTTTCAAATTGCACTGTAGCTGGTGGAGCAAGTCTGCATGGCCAGAACGTTCCACAAATGCTGAGTGCAAAGCAGGGGAGTAAAACCTAGCAGTAATTTCACTTCCTTGTGTTGCTCTGGTAGTGTATAGGAGAAATGCCAACTACTTAACAGTGCCTTTCCTGGGATACTTGTGTTCAAAGGAGCAGCGGATACAATGCAGCATGGTATCAGCTCTTGTGGGGCTGGTAAGAAGATACTGTAGCTATTATAGTAGCTTCCAGAGAGAGGAGGATAGTCTGATTCCAGAAAGAAGGCAACTGAAACCCAGAAAGAGAAGGGAATAAATGTTAAAACATGGCTCTTGCTTTCTCCCAGGAGAAGGCTCTAGAAGAGATTTAGAAAGACAAGAGCAGCAGATGGAGAAGGAAGGATAAAGCCAGCATTTAATGCCAATACATTTCAAAGCAAATGGAAATGACGGTAAAGAAAGGAGAGGAAGAGCCTAGAAACAGCTAGAGAGCAGGGTGAGGAGAGAGGCACATACTGAAAAATGATGGAGCAGGAAAAGCATAGAGCAAGGGGAGAGAACTCTAAAGTAAAAGATGCCTGGAGTAGGCACAGGGAGTGATTTAAACTGTGAATAGCCCAAGTTGTGGCAGGGTGGGGTTAGCTACATTGACTTGCTTTGGAAAGAGCATGCCTTTAATAGTTGAGATGATATTTGAAGCAGCAAATAATATTTCCCTTGAAAACTGAGTCACAGTTCCTTTTGTGTGTTGTTGGTATGACGTGCCAAGTGTGCACAGTGCTGTACTGCAGAACAGTCTCTTGAAGACTGAAAATCTGGGGCTTAGGGAAGAAACATGTTAAATCACAGCTCACAGTGGATAAGGTGTAATGGTCAAGACGTGTAACTTGAGTACGTGGAAGACCCATTCAGATGTGCTCCTGTTGTGCAGCATCTATTCACTGAGAAAAGAAAGAGCAGTAATGATCAAAAATGTTATTGTGAGGAGGTAAAACAAATGGGTGACGTTTGGTCTTGTGGTTAGTGTTCAAAATGGGAGGCAAGGGTCTGTCCCCAGCTCTGCTGCAGCCTCTTTGTGTTGCTTAAGGTGAATGACACATTTCTGCTCCCTGAGCTTTTCCCTGTGGAGATGGTGCTTTCCATCCTGGTTGCTTGTGAGGTGAAATTGATGTTTATAAAGCTCTGCAACACCCTCAGCAGAGAGTTTTGTAGTAAAGTGTATGAAACATTATTATTTTATGGTAATAGAGAAATGGGGGGTGATTCATAGGCTCCTCTTCTAGATCATATTTATTCATCTTTATGGAGCTTTTTGGAGTCTTTTGTACTTTGTAATTTATTGATGATCATTTAGCACAATAATTACTCTCCAGTAGTCATCTTTCTTTCTTCCTTTTTCCAAATGCTCTTTTAGAAGGAACAAGAACCTGCCTGTTTCTTTTAGCAGTCCATCTTCAGAAGAAGTCTCTGTGATAATGATTCATTTACCAAAATGTTTGGCTTTACTCAGTATTCAGTGAACCTAAGTTAGGCCTCTTCAAGAAATCAGGAATGTGGGACCAAGTGGATGCTTGAAACCTGCTTGTCCTGGTGCCTGATAGTTTAGGTACCTTCAGACTAGACAGCATATTTTTTCCCAGCTGGTTGCAGAGCATGGATACAGCTATGGATATGGAAACCCATCCCTGTTCCTTTGCCAGGGGCTTGTGCAGCAGTAAATTGCCCTTGCTTGTGAAGTGCTGAGTGTTACCCATGGGGTCTTTGTGATGGCAGCCTGCTCTCTGAAAAGAAGAATCTCTGTAGTGTGTGCTGCTTTGGGATTTTGGGTTCTTAAGTGACTGAAGAAATAATCCTAACAAAGTAACTCCTTCCCCATCCCTGGGGTGTGAACTTACGAGTGATGTGAAAAGAGACCAGAACCTAAACCCAGTTTGCCCCAGTGTGAGACAGGGCAGATCACTGGTGCAGGGGTTGACAATATCAAGCCACATCTTGAAGCCCACTCAAGATTGCTCAGCCCTACAGTACCAGGGTTCCCATTTTATCTGCACAGGGATCAGGGTAGCATTTTATTTTAGGAACTCCGAGTATGGCCCAAGCAGAAACCATGCATTTTTCAAACCATTTCCTATTCTGGAAGACAACAGTCAACTATAGTAGCATGTAATTACATTCTATGGCAGTGCCTTCTGTTTTTATTGTGATAAAGATCTCTAGTTGTCTATATGAAGAGCAACTATAAAGAGCTAAGATATGTTTGGACTCTCTTGTTCTGTGAAGAGTTAGAAATGCAGACCGCGAGCCAGATTGTCTTCTCTGTAACAGAGAAGCTGCATTTGTATCCAAATATATATAGGTCTGGTGGTGAGCAGGAGGTGAAGTGGTGATTTTCAGTAGCTGGTTGACAGTGCTGCAATATGTGGCTGGTTTTTTGATGTTCATACACTTCTCTGTGTAATTTTTACCTGCTGATTTAAAGAGAAGATACTAGAGAAGTGTAACAAGGAAATGGTAATTTTCTTATTTAAAGGAACACTATTAATTAGTAAAATCCACATACTGAAATTTTAATTGGATTATGTTTTTTGTTTTTAAAACCCCAACTTGCCCTACAGTTGGCAATGCAAATAATGTTCATAGCTTTGTATCAGTGCATGAGAACCAGGAAGAACAAGTGATCATAAAAAAACCCAAGAGGAAGACCTCTCTCAGGTTGGGTTTTGCTGTTGTTTTGGGGGTTGGAGAGTGCAATGAAAGGGATTTTAACTCTGCTTTTCTGTTACCATGGTCAGCATCTGATCCCCATCACTAGCTGGTTCTGTCTTACAGCAGTTTGGTTTCTTCTCTGTTATTTTTATTAGACATATATTTTCACCATTCTACAGACACATCCATGCATCTGGAAAAGAAGGGTTAACTCCTAGCACTAACCTGCGGGAGACAGAGCAAAAGGCCAATGAGTGTGATTGAGGGAAGGTTGAGCTAGTCATGCCCCATCAGAGCAGCCAGTCCTTGTAGCCTGGTGTCCTGTTTCTGGTGGTGGCCAGTCGCAGCTATTGAAAGAGTTGTAAGAACACAGCAGACATGCATCCATCTTTCCTTTGCTTATCTTCCCAGTTAAACTGGAAGATTGTCTCTTCACCTCTTATGTTTAGTGTCTCCTGGTGTAGAATATTTAACCCCCTGTGAATTTACCTAATTCTTTGTGGAACCTGTTGGACTTTTTGATCTCCACAGCATCCTGTAGTGTCCCTGCCCTATGTAGATATGTACCTCCTGTTGTTTTCAGGTGTATTCAGGTGTTTCCTGACATGTACAGGTGTCACTTAATATCATAACTGTACTTCATGCACTCTTTATCATACATTTTCAGAAATCTGAATGAGATTTCTATTCATCTCCTCTGTGCCTCAATGATTTTTTTTTTATATCCCTGTTAGTGCTTCTCAGTCTTCCCCTCCTCACTCCCAAGCTGAAAAACACTGGTAATTTCCATCTCTTCTGGTACACAAACCATACCATATGTTTGATCATTTCTCTCACTGTTCTAGTTTCACTATAGGCAGTTTTAAGATTAGGGTGGATATGAGACTCCACAAACACAAATAGCATTAAAGATGTGATGTTTAAGAGCAGAGGCTAGAAGAACATGTCTTGTTCATCATGGCACAATGAAGTTGAAGAGGGAGATGATTGTTAAGTACTTCAGGGAGCGTCAGCACCAGGGGAGGGGGAGAGTTATTTAAGCTAATGGACAGTGTTGTCATGAGAGCAAGTGTGTGTAAACTTACTATAAATAGGTTTAGGCTGGAAATAAGATTTCTGATCATTGTGCATAGGCTGGAATAAGCAGCACATAAGAAAAACAGTAGACACCTGTGGTGAAAAGGGTGTTAGACTCTTAGAAATAACTTGAAGTAATAAGAGGCAGTGGTATTAGTCACCATCTCTAGATGTGAAGCCCACTGAGGTCCTTAGGCACGTTCATGTATCTGCCGGCTTTTTCCAGCAAGAAACCTTTTTCCCAATTCATGATATTTCACATTAAAAGTGCTGGGAAGGGAGAAGATCTACCAGTTTTTGTAACAGAGCTCCTTTATGTAAGGCTCCAATCTGAGCCTATACACAACAGTATGGTAAGAAAATGGACAAAGAATCAGTGGACACAATACATTTGATTCTCTGCAAAAAAATAGGGGGTAAAAGCATAAATTCAAGTGTTTTGCTGAACTTCAGCTTAAAACGAATGTGATTTTTCACAGGTGTTGAGCATTGGTTTACATCAGGCTTTCTTTAAATGCGGGGGCAGAGGCACTAGGTGGACAAAGAACATTCCTGAAAACCTTTGAATGAATACTTCCAGTTTTTACTTGCTTGCTTACTAAGAATTCCTGCCATAGCTATCGCCGGGCCAGCTCCACCCATAGGAGCAGGAGCAGTGAGGTACTAGTTCCAGCAATTAGTGTTTTAACCAGAGTGGTGTCTGCAGCAGATCTGAGCACGTAGAAATGGCACAACATCAAAACAACATCAGTTTCAGGAGCCTGCCCGGGGGCTACCACCAGGAAAGCAGCATTCCTCCTAGTAGCAGTGGGAAAACTCTGCCAGATCCCTGAAGAGAGACCAGTGCTTGGAGATGTATTCAGTGTACTTCCTGTGGGAATATGAATGTGTTAGAGAGCAAATGCTGACAATTAAAAACAAGCATTTAAGCATTAAAGTAAAAATGGAGTCCTTCTAGTGCTGGAAAGAAATCTGGGAAGAGGTTGGGGGGGGAGGAAAATAGCAGAAATACAGCGAAACAACCGGTGTAATTTGATGTAAGATGTATTTTTCTGGTCGAGATTCAAATAAATTTTAGCTCCATCATTCCAAGTGGCACGGGAGCAAAAATGGGATTAAAACTGTCACGTTTTGTCCTTGCCAGGCGCCAGCTTAAAGGTGTTTGAAGTGATCTCACACAGCACTGCCTGAACTCTGCTTGGTGTCAACAGCAGTTCTAAATGCCAGTAGTCTGCAGGAAGATTTGCATATACAAACATGTGTATTGTGAATCCTTTTCTTGATAAAAAGTCCTGATTATAAAGTTCATCATCTACTGCAAATCAGACATTTCTTGGTA
Source organism: Agapornis roseicollis (assembly GCA_002631895.1). Lineage (NCBI taxonomy): Eukaryota > Metazoa > Chordata > Aves > Psittaciformes > Psittacidae > Agapornis > Agapornis roseicollis. The sequence goes on from NDXB01000882.1 coordinate 110,024, forward strand.
GCTATCAGATGCTAATAATTAATTTCTCTTGCAGAAAATAACTGAAGTACAAAAGAAAATGAGGATTAAAATAAATTCAAATTTGTTTTTCTCTTCACTGATTTAAATTGCGATTGGAATCAGTGATTTAAATAATTTTGAATAATTTCTGTTCTTTTACTACTGTAGGGTTGTAGTTACCATGTGGTAGGAGAGAGCTGAAATCTCTTCAGAAAGATACCCTAGATCTGGCTCCTGACAACTCCATTAAGAAACAAAACCACATAGTTGAGGTTTGGGGGATTTTTGTGTAGGGGACTTCCCACAGTAGCTGTATGAAACTGAGCCCTTTCCCTGCTACGTTTGGGAGCAGGAGAAAAACTCATGCACCAGAACCAAAGACTGCTTTGAGTACTGTGCAGTGGTGTAAAGGCTGGTGAAGAAGCTACTGGGAGTTTCTGTCAAGCATCTGCTTTCCTCGGGCAGCTCCTTGCCTGACTTGTTTATTTTAGTTAGCATTGCTTCAGTCTGCTATGAACATCAGTCCTCAAGACAAATGCATTTCTGTGGTAACTCCATGCAGGCCAGAGGAGTTTCAGGTTTTGCTATACAGAACGTGCCCAAAGAGCTTCACTGTGTATTGCCTCAGTGTTTCTCTAAAAGCTTTGCCTGGTGACTTGACAGATTATTTCTCACCTTAAGAGGCTGTACTTGAAATATTGTGTCCCTTCAGGGAGTAATTATAAATAGCAAGGACTTGAATGAGCACCTTCTTAATCTTCCATCTTTGGCTTCATATGTTCCCTTCTTATCAACTCTCAGCCACTTGCTTTGAAATCTGACCAATGCCTTTATGTGATTAATCCATCAAATAGGTGAATTAGAGCCATTTTGACTCTGAGTAGAAATTTGAATGGATTGAGAAAAATGAACAGACATCTGTATTTTCAAGCTGTTGTGCGCCAGGTATCACAAGGGAAGATTTATGTGTTCTGTCCCATTGTCACTCTTCTACCATATGCATGAATATTCAGTAAGAGGAATTCTTCCCAACTGGATCTTGATTCCCATTTTTCAAGAGAGCAGCTTTCTCTTTATTTCATGACAGTAAAAGAGCGGGCAAAAACTACTTTAGTCTCAAGACCTCTTTTTTAGTATGCAGTTGCCAGGTCTCGGTTTTTGTCACCAGGAGCTTGTTTACATTATCTACAGTGCTGAGTTGGCCAACAAAACCAAACAAAAAGCTCAGGTTTGAATCTAGTTTGAGTATTCCAGCATCCTCATGCTTTCCCCCACCATGACATTAAAACCATTGAAGCTTTGAGTTCCGTATCTGAGATTTAATAGTTCTGTTTCTGGATTGAAGCACATTGGCAGAGCAATGGGGAAGGCGTTCGTCATTCCACATGCTGCACAATTATGGACATTAATCCTGTGGACACTTTTCAGAACAGAATTGAATTGTATGTTCTGTCCCTGAGAAGATGGCTTCCTTTTAGTTCCATAGCACATAGAAATTAAACGCTGTTGAGAATATAAATGAAGTCTTGTTTCAACTTCATGACTTTCCTGCAGGCATTAATAGACCAGATAGAAGAGGTACAGAAGTGCTCTTCTTTTTGAAAATCAGCAAATACAAAAGAAGATAGGGAACAATTCTGATAAAAGCAGAGTCTACTGTGGTTTGGTTGTTCATATGCTGGATGTTTCCCTCCGTATCCAAGTCAGGTTTGTAGGTGACAGCAGAGCACCTGGGCTCTCATGAAGCAAACTGTGCTTGGGGTTTTTCCTTTGCTTACCGTTTGTTTGCCTCTGAATGCTTGAGTTTGTTCTCTAGATTTTAAAGCTGCTGTCCACAGGTTGGACACAAGTGACTGTCTTGCAGTGTTCCATGTGTCAGAGTGCACTTCCAGGAAATCAGGTTACATAGTCTGGTTAATCCACTCTTTCAGCCACATCTGTTTGCATGTTCCTCCACAGCATGGCAGTCGTTTTGTATCTTCCTAGGAGCCTATTTCACTAGTTTTTGCTTTTACTGACAGAATATGGCTCCTGGAAACACAAACTGTGCTGTGGAAACACTCTGTGGCATAAGTATCTGTGGAAGAAGAAAGCATGGCAGGGTTTCCAGTAGAGAAGAGCCTGTCTTGTGTAGTAGATGAATTTGATGTTTCACTACTCTGCTGCGTTGTTTTATTAGGTTTTTAAGATGACAAGGTGTTGGGATTTGGGAGGAGGGGTGCTTGGTTTTTAAGGCTTTTAAGGCCTGTTAGAGAGATAGAGTGAGTGAGTGAGTTACCATCAGCATGTTCTGTGTGGGATGCTGCTGATCCTCTACAGCACTGTGGTAGTCCATAGCTGTCCTTCAGGAGATGGTCATGCAACCCTTGCTGCCTTTGCTTGTCCTGTGTTGGATGCTGGTTAGGGAACATATGTGCAGTAGGCATTACATGGAGGGAGCAATCATTATATCTTGTCTTGAGTTACTTTATTTGATCTAAGGTTGATCTATCAGGCTGATTAATAAAGAGATTGTGATGCGTACTCAATGCATCCAGTGAGGACTCTTATGTCATACTTCAGATAGATAGTAGGAAGTAGTAAGGTCATGGTAGTAGATGGATATTTAGGTTGTCAGAATGTCACTGCTGGTGTTGAGAGTGTGACTGAAATACTGGCTAGAACTCTTGAGAAAAGTGGCATGAAATTTGCCCAGGCCCAACGATTAAGATCATATTTCATGTGAATGGACACTTACACCAAAACAATGAACTCTGGAAAGCTATTGGGTAACTCTCTTATTCTGATACAGGTCAATAATAGTGATTCATAAACATCTCAGTGGGTTTCCTTTTCAAAGACTTATGTGCTGGCCTGCAGAAAGCAGCAGCAGCAGCTCGCATCACAAGATCTTTATCCAAGGGCTTGCATATAAACAAGTTTGAGGTTGTTTTCCAGTTGTTTCCATGTAAATATTTTTTTCTAATAGCAGCTAAATACAGTATTCTATAGGGATACATGAAAAGTTTCAAGGGCAGATTAATCAAAGGTGTTTGTGCCACATTAAAAACTTTATTTCACCTCATACTGAGAATCATAGAGTCATGAACTCTGGTGTCTCTTACAAAACCATGGATCCTGTTTAACACTGGCTGAAATCTGTTGGTTGGAGAGATGCTCAGAGTGAGTACCAGGTAGAGGTTGTAGTCTTCTTCCCCCCACAGTTGGTTTTACTACTTAAGGATATTTGCATGAGAATAAAATCTGTTTCTTTGGCACTCATCTGCTCCCGCTGTTTATTCTTTGCTTGGGGGTATTGTCTCAGTTTGTGACAACATAATTGGTTTCTGTGGAGGAGATTATGATATTGATGAGATATACATGACTTCAGGTGAGGTGCAATCAAAGCAACAGTTGAGAATTGAAGGTACTGTCTGTTTTCCTGCAGTTTTCACTAAGGCTCATTCAGCAGTTTAATTAAGGATGTTACTTATTACTGAATTATATCATGCAAAGCTGCAGTGTGGACACAGTTACACTGATAGAGGCATGATCAGGGTCAGGGCTGCTTGCTTTGTTTTCAAAGCTGATGTAAACTGTACCAGGCTGGTCAAATGCGCACTGTTGCTCACTGTCGTGATTTAGTGTTCTCTGGTGTAGACAGGCTGAAAGAATTGAGCTGGAAAATGCTCTCTTAATAGTTCTTTCTGTGTATTAAATATTTCTTTGAATGGTTATCTGCTCTTGTACAAGATGAGATCTTTTGAGAGCAATTATCATCAGAAAAGTTTATTTTATTGTGTTGTTCCCCTGCCCCAATTCCCAGTTTACTGTTTTATATCCTATCCTATCCAAGTGGGCTTTTTGAAACATCATCTCAGCGAAGTTTTCCTAGCAGTTGGAAAGGATTCAGAGATCTTGTTGGCATGTGTGGCTTCACTCCTAACGCAGGCTTTGTAATTAGAGCTCATTTGTCACTTGTGTTCCAGTTGTAAGCAGCAGAGTGGAACACACTCTCGAGTGGCTGAGTAGTGAGCTTCAGTGTGGGTTACACTTAGTGACCTGCTGCAGCCCTGTTAGGCTGATGCAGATATACCCAGAGTGCCTGTACACGTTGCAGATGAGAGGAGTAGGGTGATGCATGTCATGACTTAGCGTGCTATGAATGACATTTTGCCATGGTGTGACTGGTGGATTGGCCTTGGGGGATGTCACAAGTTGTCTTTTTTCTCCTGTCTGGATTATGGAGCTGAAAGGCTGGATGGATGAACAAGTGTGAAGCAGGTTATGTAGAACCTCACATAGAATTGGCACAGGCTGGTGGACACTTGGGTCTTGGCAGATGTGGGACCAGGCATCCTCCTTCTGGATGTCATCTGTTCTGCCTCTGCTGGAGGCCAGCTGAGTAGTGGAACCACAATCGCTGCTGTAATGGTGTTGGTTATCCTTGCTGCATAGTGTAATGCTCTCCTTTGTAGCCCGGTCATGAGACATGCATCCCCCCTTCCTCTCCCCTCCAGAATCCAGAAAACACTGGATTCTGATACTGCCTTGTGATTCTGAAAGCCAGGGCCTTAGGCACATGCCTTTCGTGCCTCAGCTTTCATCTGCTCCTGGTTGTGTATGAACTCAATGGAGAAAGAGAGAAACCTGAGGAGACAGGCTGAACATACCCAACCATAATGTGTTGCAAGTAAATGCTTTGCTCCTGGCATCACAGATGAGCAGAACTGGGAGAACACCCTCACATACCCATAGTTTGAGCTTGTGAGAGGACAGACAGGCAGTGGATATGTAAGGTATTTGGAGTAAGGAAGGGACATTATTACATGAGTCACTTGGCTTTATCAGCAGTCGCCTGTGAAGACGTGCTTAAAGTTTGACTGTATTTGTTACTTGAGTGGCCAGGCTTTGTGCAGATGGTGGTGTCCCAAGGGCTGGGAGTGGACCTGAGGCAGCATTGCTGCCAGCTCCTGCCTGTTGCTGCCTCTTCTCCTGGGCTACCTGAAGTGTTTATGTGGCCATGTGGTAATTCAGACCAGGGAACTGAAACTAGTTTGACAAAAATCTTGATGCAGGGACCATTAGATGTGCTTCTTTATGGCTTCTTGGTTGCTCAGCACATGCAAATATTTAATCTTGTGTTTAATTCTGTGTTGTGGGCGTAGGAGCCAGAGGCAAAATCCTAACAACTTGCATGGAATCGGGATTTCCCCTGAAAGCAGGCCCATAAATCCAGTGGGAAATTTAAATCTCAACGCTCACATCCAGGCCTCTGTGTCTTGACCCTTAGCTGCAAGCTCTTGAGGGCAAAGGCGGTGTCCAGTTGAGGCCATACTGCGACCTTTGGATCTAGAACAGGTCCCTGATCGACCGATGTGTTGAGGGTATTTTATAGCAAAACCTGACTTATGGGTCAGGGTAGGGCTGGAAATGGTTCCTCAGGAGCCAGTAGGAAAGGGGGTGAGGCCAGATGTGAGCAGCTCCACAAGCTGGGTTGCCTTGTATCCCATCCTATTCCACCCTTCCCAATATGAAGTGATGCAGCAGGGGCATCACTTGCAATCCCGAAGTTTGCTCGGTGCCTTTCCTTCTCCCGAGGGATGGCGGTTCCCTCCTACCGTCCCGACCCCTGCAGCAGGAGGCGAGCTGGCAGGTAGCGAGGGCTCTGTGTGTCTGTCTGTCTGTCTGTGCGCGCCTCCTTTGTCTCCGGCAGCCCGTGCAGCGCCGAGCACCCTGCGGGCGGCCGCGCATCCCTCCCCGCCCCGCCCCGCTCCGCTCGGCACACCCAGGCAGGCCGAGCATCGGCCCGGCCCCTTGGCCGATCGCGGGGCTAATTGCCAACGGGGCCTTAAAGCCACCACCACCACCACCATCCCCCCCCGGGCCCTGGTAGGGGGCGGCCGGCGCTGCCCCGGCCGAGCGGCCGCGCTGTCCCCGCAGGCCGGCTTTGTGCGAGCGGGCCGCGATTGGCCGTGCCGGCAGGGCCAGCCCCTTCCTGGCTGCCTGGCATGAATATGCACGGCCCCCCTTCCTCCTCCTCCTCCTCCTGCATGTGTGTGTGTGTGTGCGGGGAGCGGGGCTCCGCCAGCAGCGCCGCTCCAGCCATGTCAGCTCGGCTCCGCCTGGGCCCACCATGAGCCATGGCCATGTCTGCGAGCGCCGACGAGGAGGACTACGAGTCGGAGCCGGAGCCCGAGCCGGGGCCGGGGCCCGAGCTGGGGCCGGAGCAGGTCCGGGGCGGGCGGCGAAGTTTGCAGCAGGAAGGGAGGGGAGGAGGAGGAGGAGGAGGAGGCCGGGGCCGGGCAGCGCCGCGCCGAGCCGTGCCGCGCCGGCAGCGGGGACGGGGAACAATGTGGGGTCGGGAGCGGCCCCGGCCCGGCCCGGGGCGGCTGCGCCCGGCGGCTCCGCGGCTGCGGGCGGCTCCGCGGGGCGCGGGAGGCTTGGCCGGGGCCGGCCCGGGGCGCTCGGCCTCGCCCGTTCGGGGCACCGGGAGTTCGGCACCGCCGAGGGCCCCGCGCCGCTTCCGAGGGGAAGGCGCTCGGGGCGTGTGGCTGTGCCGGGGGGGTCCCTGCCGGGCCCGCGAGCAGCAACGGTATCATTGTTGTTATTATTTGCTAATAAGGCTCCTCAAATCGCTGAGGGGGCTGCAGGACTTCGGGAGAGAGTGTGATGCTGAGCCTGGCTACCTTGTCTTAGTTTGATTTATAGCCAGAACCTCTCCATTCCCAGGGCCGAGGGATGTAGAATAAAGAGAAAGATGTGTGTTGAAATGAAAACAGAACTTTTATTAATACTTCTAGGGTTTATTCTCTGAAGGTTGTTTGTTGGTTTTTTTTTTTTTTTTTTTTTTTTTTTTTTTTTTTTTTTTTNGCAGTCTTTAGGTACTTGAGACAACTACCTTGATCTGTCTTTAGTAATCAACTACAAATACAAATAGGCAGTTTTTTAATCTTGCTTCTTAAGTAATTCTTAAGTAATTTTTTTCATTTTATTTTATTCCTGGGGGGAAGGAGGATAAACTTTTTAAATTTATGAAGTAATTTGGGAAAAATAATCCAGAACATGTGTTCTAGATTGCATATTTTTACTCTCTAAGAACTGCCTAAGCAATTAGAAATGCACCAGGAGTAGTATTAAACATGTGTAGGCAATTTGAACATCAACTTGATCACTTTGTTCAGAACTCAAGGTGATTTGCTCTCTAAAATAGTCTGATAATGTGCTTTAGAGACAAGTTTCTGCCTAGGCCAGGTGCTGAGTCCATCTTCCAAAACCCATCTCGTTTCTAATAACTTGATCATATTTTGCTTCATAATCGCACCAGGAAGCAGTGCTGAGAAGGAGTTTGGAGTGGTGATGGTGGTGATGATGGTGTGCCTTGGGTGCTGCCCAGGGATGGATGATCTGGTGCAGGAACAGTGAGAGAGATGTTGATGGACGACACAAGCCTGGTGTAATGTCAGTCCAAGACACACACGGGCTTTGGATGAGTAACTTTATTAAGGTTTTACTTAATTCTGCAGGTTGTGTGAATGTACAGGACTGTGCTGCTTCTCAGCTTACAGGCCTGGGAGTTAAAATGTCCAGCCCCCTTCTTTCTCTAAAGCTTTGCCTCATGTCAGGCCTTTCCCCTTCCCATCCGTATCTTGCTGTGATTTCTGTATGCTCTCTTAGAAGAGCTAATGGTTGGGAGAGCAGATTGGCCTCGGCTGCACTGTACCAGCTGTGGAATCACCATGGAGGTGCTAGCTCTTCCTGGGTGAATTTGGAAAGCTGGTTACATTCTGTGCTTCCTCAGCTCTTCTGAGTCCTGAAGCTTTGATAACATTTTTATATCTTACTAGTTTAAAGCAAAAATTAATGCAAGAAAGTGGAGAACCTGCTTAAAAGGCTTGGTCTGAGCCTAAATTACAGTGCTGTGACCTACGTAGCAAAGACGTGTGGAATGGTTTTCCTTCTGTTCAAAACTGTTCAGTGGAGGAAGGCCTCACATGGATCCAACCGTGGTTTTGTACCAGCCTGCTTTCATGTGTAGTTCCTCTATTTCTCTGCATGGGATGTGTCAAATGGGTATCACATAGCTTTTTCTAACAGGTGAAAGGCTTTGGTTCTACAGGTGTAGTTCAACAGCACAACTCCGGTATTTGGGTAGGAGTTGCTGGTTTTGTTGCTCCCATCTTTCTTCTCAATTTCATTACTCTTTTCCAAGCTTGTCTAAACTAAGAAGGCAGAAAGACTGTCAGGTTTCCCAGCAGGAGAGTGGGTAGGATTTACTACACTTGAAATAGTTGTGGTCAGCACTGGGGTTTTAGAAGCGTGGGATGCCAGGGCATGTATCCTGCCTGGCACTGGCCATGGGGAGGGCAGCACCCTGCCACAGGCTCTCCAGGTAGGAAGAAACTCAGTGTCTGATGGTGACACTTGAGCATGTGTAAACAGCCTGATAAAAAAAGCTCATGGGTGGGGGGTAGGAGGATTTGTCCTGCAGTAGCAGTGAGAAGAAAGGCTACAAAGCATAAGGGGCCCCAGGTCTCTGGAACTTACTGGTGTCTTTAAGAGCCTCCTACTTTGGATGCAGCTTATCTACCAAAGCATATTTTTGCCAATATGTCTTAATCCACCCTCCAGGCTTAACTTCTGCCTTCTTGCCACCAGAGGAAAATAAACGGGGGGGCACTTGTATTGGCACTGACATACCAGTTTATCACACCCTAAACCACAGAGCTGTGTTGGCAGAAAAGCTGCTGGAGTGTCACTAATGCCCAGATGAACCTGCAAGGTATAAACTTGTCTATTTGCTTGTGGGAAATGGATCTGTTTGTTCAGTAGTGGAGCTGTGTGGTCACCTGGCAGTGGGCATGAGGAGCTACGTTGCTTTTTGCAGAAGATGAGAAAGTTTGTAGGTATGAATTGGAGGAGATGGTGGCAGTGAACATGTGGAGAGGATTAAATCCTGTTTAGTGGTGGCTGAGCTTGAAAAAGTTCCACCTTCCCTTTCCCTCTGCTGCTGCTTGCTTAATGGGGGACCTTGGACTTGTCTTGCAGGACACCTCCACCCCGGCAGGAGCCTATGCTGATGATGGGTGATGTGACTCTTGTAAACAGTCACTGCTAGAGGAAAATAACTCTCCTGAAGTTTGTATGTGTAGACGTTTGGGCAGATGTGTTGTAGCCAGACGTGTAGATTGTGGTGTTGGCTTCTGTTCTTCAGTTAATACAGTTCTGAAGGGTCTCACTGGCGTCAGTGTAATTTTTGCCATCTTAAACTGACTCTTGTCCCCACAGAATTTCTGCAGCCACATCATCTTGTCCTTCCTTCCTTTTTCCTCTTAAGTTCTTCCTTGTAAAAGGGTTTCTGTTAATTACCAAAGAGATGTGAGGATTTAGTGCTGAAGATATGTTGACTTGGTGTGACAATCTAGTGCAGGACAGTGTGTGCGTACCGTTGTGTCGGGGTTAATGTAGACTTAATAACAGGGTCTGTTTCAGAGACCTCTAGTGAAATGACTTTGTTGGAGCTCAGTCCAGTGCATTGGTGTGTGTGTTGCTGGTCTACACCACTGCTGGTAATTGTCGATTTGGCTGGTTTTCTTGTTAGGAAGGCCAAAACTATGTGACTGGGAGGATAGGAGACAGACCTGTTACTGGAGTAGTAGAGGACAGTGCTGCTTGCTGGCCTGGGCAGTAGTAGGGGAGCCGTGTCCTCCAGAACTCCCATCCTGTTGGAAATGGAAAACTGCACCTCTGCATCCACACACCTCTAATGGTATGGGAAGAGGCAAGGAAATAACTGACAGAAGCCTTTGCTGTGGCACTCTGTGGGCTTCTCCAGTACCCTACATCAGCCCACAACCCACCACATTTAGGGTGGTGGTTTAGGTGACAACATATATGAATTGTGGGTTAATGTGTGTGGCTTTCCCCCTTCCCCCCAGTATTTATTTATCAGATCTTGTAAAGAAACAACAAATTACATTTGTCTATTCTAATTCTGTTAAAACAACTGTATTGGAATGCTGTGCCGTACAAAGGTCTAAGCACAGGACTGGTACCCGGAAAGTCCTGGGTCCTCATCCATCTTTCAGTGCTGATGCAGTTGTGTGGACTTAATCAAAGCACAGGAAAACAGAATAATTAGAAGGAAATCACGTGTGTCTTGCAAATGGAAGGGATATATTTATGTAGCACAGCACCTTCAAGCAACAAACACTACACATGTAGGATGTCTGTCTTGGAAAGATTTATGCAGTGGGTACAGAATTCAGATTGTACTTGGTTAGGAGCCGCTGAGCTGATCATAAGACCTTCAGAAGGGCACTGCACATGTCCCTGGATTTCTGTCTGGACACTCTATCTGGAGATGTTTAGTCTGAAATACTGGTACAATGCCGCTGGCAGCAGCTTAAGCAGGTCACTGAAGCTGAGTTGTGGAATAAGACCCATGCCAAGGTAAAGGCCACTTGCAGAAGAGCTCATTTCTAGTCTGCAGGCGTTGCCAGCCATGCTTTTAGGACCAGGTCCTTCTTCCTTGTGGATGCAGGGTCAACTGATCTTCCTCTCCAGAGCAGAGGAGTTTATATGTGGAGTTGCCTGGTGAACATCAGCACCTACTTAATGATGTATTTAACAACTGATAGCTCTTGAAGTGTTGTTTCTATAGCTTGATGATTTTGGTATTTTTGTTTACCTGAAGGTCTTTGAGTTATTCTTTGCAACTGGGAAGGAAATAAATTGTTGCTGTAAACATCAAAGTTGTGTTTCTGTTGCAGTAAGCGTTGTGCTCAGAGCTGCCTCTGCTGCTACTGACCCTGATGATGGTGGTGGGTGGCTTTTTGATGGCTGCCAGGCAAGGAAGTGACACAGGGTGAAAGTGTGTTAAAGTACCTGTAAGCAGGCAGTGAATGGCTTTATAGTTCATAGTGTATTACATTCTGATGGCCTAAATTAGCTCCTAGTATCCAGGTGCTGTGGAGGCACCACTGTCTGCTTCAGGGGCAGGAGCAGGTTACCTTTGTGTGTTGCATAGTAGTAATTTGGTGGGGACAATGTAAACCCTACTCCAAAACACAAAGGAGAAGTTCTAGGAGGATGTCCTGTTAACAGGTCTTGGTTTAGTCTTCCAGCTTTTAGGTTTCAATATAATAAAGGTAGATTAATATATTAATCCTAATATGTTTCAGTAGCTGCTTGCACAGCCTTTGTTAGGAGCTTGGGAGTGTGGTTGTCATCGCTCAGCATCCTTCTCTTCTGAAGACTTGCTGTGGCAAGAGAAGTATGGGCAGTTTCTGTGGAGGTGCTGGAGAGCATAGGGAGTCCCTTACTGGTAGTGTTTCAGACTCGTTCTGTCTCAACTGTCTGATTTTTGTTGTAAGATTCAATAGAAAACAAAATCTCTTCAGGTTTGGTGTAGATTTCTTCTCAGAGGTAGTTGCTGGTGACTGCTGAAGTCACAGGTTGAGCTTGAGGGTCTCAACTCATCTCCTTGGGAAAGGAGATGGTAGGATCTGCTGCACAGATGGGAGACAGCATTGGTCCAGAGCCTAGTTTAGGGCTTAGTATGTCACCCAGTCCTGAGCTTGAGGCCATGGAGCTGCTGTTTGCTGGCCACCATGGTAAATCCAGGTTGAAGAATCCCACCATCCCCTGTCACTCATTCTTTATTTGCAAGACAGCTCCACAGAGCAGCGCTGGGAGGGTGGGAAATGGCAGTGATGGGGTGGGAACAGGAGCTGGGAAGGAAATCTTTACCTAGATTTCCTGCGCAGGCCGGTACATTGTAAAACTGCAGTCTGAGCTGGAAATCCTGCAGCATCTCCTCACTAACATCGACCTGGAATTTATCTGGCTGGCTGCCACGTGCTAAATAAACCCCAAGTCACGTTGGAGGCTCCTTCTACCCCCTTGAATCCCAGCCCCTTTCTGGGATAGCAACCCACAGGCCTGATTTTCTTCTGTGGTGGTTTTTAAGCGACCACTTTGGAGCCCCTTGAAACTAGATACTAGTGGGAATTCCTGCAAGGCCTCCCTAGCCTTGCTGGCTGCAACATCCTGGAGTGAAAACGTGGCTTGGAGTGAGGATTGGTCGGGTGGTAAATCAGTGCAAACCCAGCTAGGACAATCGCTTGGATTTGTTAATGTGAAGAGCTCTGGGTGGGTAAGAAATGTTACATGCAGTGAGATCAGAGGTCTGCACCTCTGTGTCTGGTGGCTGGTGGTGGTTTCTAAGCAAACCTGAGTTGTGTGGTGTGGGCTGGCCTGACTTGTTCTTGTACCTTCTTCACCTTCCTGCTTCTACTTTCCTGTTTGGGGATTCTCAATTTCTGTGTTTCAAGTGGTGCCTTTTTTACTGCTTGCATCTTTGCAGTGCCCTGGCACTTAAAATGCTGTCCTCGGAATTATACTTGGCTCGTATTACTGTGGCAGAATCAGGAGTTGTCTTTCAGCTGGAAAAGTACCGAGTTTGATTTTTCCTTGAAAGAGATCATATTTTTAAAAGACCATTCTGAATGTGTCACAACTGGGTTTTGCTGCTTTAAAAAAAGCCGTTAATCCTCTTCAAACCTAGTGGGAAGGAGTCAGATGCTCATGCAGAATCTTCCATGTGCTGTTGGCAGAGAGAACTGCCCAGGTTGTTGTACATGTTTTGGTTTAATTTGTTCCCACTGATGTCTGGCCTTTGGTTTGTGTGTCTTGCTTCCTTTGCTAGTTGAAGGAGACTCTATTAGAGAGAACGGAGGAGTGATTCATGCGAAGGAAGGGCATTATCTCTTATCTAGGTTGCCACTAAGCCAGTCCTGCCAGTGCTGACTTTATCCTTGAGAGGCTGAAAAGTTGGTCTAAAAGGTAAATATTTATTCTTTAGAGTGTCTGAAATCGATCTGTAATCCAGGCGTCTGGTGTGGTTGCTGATGGGAAGGAAGCTTCACTTGCACAGTGCAACTCAGCCTGCAAGCAGAACACAAACTGCTCTGGAGGAGCAGAATCAAAACCTTGCTGGAATCTCTGTAACCTCATGGACTAAACAGTGTTTTGTCCCCTCTCAGTTACCATAGTGGGTCTGTGGGAGGAAGAACAAAGAGGTCAAGCTCCTGGCTTCTCTGATCTCCCAGCAAAGATGTTCTTGGTATGGAGACTGTTAAAGTATCAGCGTTCTTCTGCACCACAGAGAAAGTCAGTGGAGCTTTGCTTTGTCAGCTGGGAGGAAGATAAATACTCAACAATGTGGCTTTTCTTCAGGGTTGTATAGCAGGACACTTAGGGAGGCTTTTGTAGCAGTGAGTAGAACGTTTCTGTACCCTGTCTTCTGAAAGCTGTGGTGGAAACTCAGCCTGCCTTTCTCTCACCAACCTCCCCTGCCTTGGTGGCTGCCCAGAAGTCAGCAGCAGCAGAAAGTGAAACCTGCTGGTTTGTTGGTCATATGCTGAGGTGCACAGAAGGTGGGAAAATTGGATAAATGCTAAACCAGATGAGCTTTGCAGTCCTGTTATTATCATCTTTATGGAGAAAGCTGTCAGTGGTAAGAATGAGCCAAGCCAATTCTTGTGTAATTAGCCCCATACAATTACATGGTATTTAGTGATGTTTGGCTTGAGCTGGAAGTTCTTGCGTGTAACAGGGAGTTTCTGGTGAACATGAAATTTAGAGACCCAAAGTGAGTATGTTGCAGTTAACCTAATCATTTAAAAGCTTTTCATGGTCCTTTAGCTTCTGTCTTAAAGGTCATTGAAATCCAGTCCTGGGATGCCCTTTTTAGCCTTTGCACAGCATCAGTTAGTGTTCTATTTTTGAGAACTTGCTAGTATTGGATATGAGGGGAACTACTTTAGAAGGGCTTTGTACTATTTGTGTTTTATTTCCTACTTTATCACTTGGCAGTACCTCATACTTTGCTGGTTTTATAGAGATATTGCTGTGGCTTGAGCCATTGCTACTGAATGTTTCTTTACTGTACCTAACCTTAAAATTACTTCTGTTTCCTCCTTGGGTTTTTCCATTACCAATGGAGAAAAGTAGAACTTCTGCCTTAACCTGAGCACAGTGCAAAGAGCCTAGAGCTCAGCACCTCCCGTACAAAGACAGGGTGAGGAAACTTGGGCTGTTCAGCCTGGGGAAGGGAAGCTGCATTGAGATCTCAGAGCAGCTTCCAGTATCTGAAGGGCGGCTACAAGAATGCTGGAAAGGGACTCTTCATGAGGGACTGTAGCGATAGGACAGGAGGTTCAGGATGGGTTCAAATTTAAACAGGGGAGATTTAGGTTGGATATAAGGAAGAAACTCCACTGAGGGTGCTGAGGCGCTGGCACAGGGTGCCCAGAGAAGCTGTGGCTGCCCCAACCCCTGGCAGTGTTCAAGTCCAGGTTGGACTAGGCTTGGAGCAAGCTGCTCTAGTGGAAGGTGTCCCTGCCCATGGCAGAGGGTTGGAACTGGATGATCCTAACGTCCTTTCCAGCCCAAACCCTTCTTTGATTCTGTGATGCAGATCACCTCTTGACCTACTACAAGCCCATCACTTGGGTTTTGGTCCTGCAATGAGCTGTGGATAAATTGATTCTCCTTGCCCTCCTGTTGAAGTAGGCTTGCTATAGGTTTGGGACCTCTCATCTATGCCTTGGTTTCTTTGTCTTTTTACAATGCATCTTTTCTTGAAAAGGTGAGGGAACTCCTTCAGTTATAAGAGTGGTCATAGGCATCTGCTGAGCATTACCCATCTGTGTATAATTCTGTACCTCTGTCAAGTCCACATCAAAGATGTATCCATCTCCTGTCCAAGACATAGTGTGTTTAGGTGGTACGTGGGGTGTGTGCCTAACTGTGTGTGTGTGCCTCTTTCAGAACAGGGCAGTGGGACGGCCCAAAGGGAAGCTGGGCACTGCTTCTGCAGTGAAGCTCGCGGCTAACCGGACAACGGCTGGAGCGCGCCGGCGGAGGACGCGATGCCGCAAGTGCGAGGCCTGCCTGCGGACAGAGTGCGGCGAGTGTCACTTCTGCAAGGACATGAAGAAGTTTGGGGGACCTGGCAGGATGAAACAGTCCTGCATTATGAGGCAGTGTATCGCAGTAAGTGTGCCTGGTGCTACGAATCACTGGGAGATTTCTGTCCTCTATCTGTGTCTCCTGGTGACAAGGTGCGGAGCTGAGAACTCTACTTGGAGGGCATCAGACGGACTGGTGTAATCCCTGGCTTCTCGTCTTCCCATTGCTTTTCATCCACCCCCCAGGTTTTAAACCAGAATGCTACTGAAACTTAATAGCATAACTTTCATTCTCGGTAGTGTGGAAGTGGAGATTATCAGTGTGCTGGAAGTTGGCACTGAAATCACACTGAAATTCTGGGGTTTAGGGAAGAGAGGGAAGTTTCAATTCAAAGGGAGAAGAGGTATGTTTGGTTTGGATCTGTGTATTTCCTGAGAAAAGCTGTCTTGCAACCATCTGAACTCTTTAACCAAATAAGATATGGGGAAATCTTTGGCTGGCATCCTCCAAGATGTTGGCACTCGTGACTCCAGCCCCAGGTTACTTAACATCTGAATTTCAGTGTGTTTGCTGTCATATAGCAAACAAGGGCATATAGCAGAGGCTCTGATCCAGATGAGCCAAAGAGCTGTCAAGCCAGGATCTTGTCTTCCTCAGGGACTGGAAATGGCTGTCAAGGGGATGAGCATCAGAATGGAGCAAGCTGGCAGTCAAAGACAGTTTCCTGGGCCCCTGTGGTACACTGCTTAGCAGCTTCTTGAGTCATAAGTGATAGCTTTGTATTTAACAAATATTGACAGATTCATCTTCCATTAAGTTGTCCAAGCAGCTTTTGAGTCTGTTGCTTTCATACTGACTGTTGCAGATCTTCTCCTCAGGTCTCATGTCCACAGTGTCCCCATTCAAGGGTAAAAACTAGCTTTAGCTTTTATCTTCATTCTTCGAAAGGTCTTGTTTATGCCGTTGTCAAGGGTTTGGTTTTCTGTTGAGTTTTGGGTTTTTTTAAGGAAGAGAATGTTGTTTATTTCTCTCTCAAGTCTTGCTACAGTTCCTTTCACTTAGTGGTTGTTTTTTTCTTCCTTAATTCTGATGAGGAATCTGAAGTGGAAGCATTAAATGACTTTGACACCAATAAAAAAGCCTGATAAAACAGTTAAGGTTTCCAGTTGTTGCTCCTGGTAGCTCACTCCATGGCCTGTTCTAAGCCACGCACTGTTCTTGACAGAGAGGATTGGATTCGGCTCTGCTGGATCTTTCAGTAAAGTACATAGAATATCTACCTTTCCGCAGAGTGCTTTTGCAGCTCAAGTGTCTTTTCTTTGAACACTTGATTTCCCGGAGTGTGGCATGAATTGAACAGCATGGATGAAGAATTTATTATTCTCCAGGGGCAAGAAATAGTGAAAATGTGCTGCCTTTTTAGTGGAAGGATTAAATTAGGGCTGCAGTGTTCTTTCTTGTCCTGAGTGATGAAGCTGTGTTTCACTCCTGATAACACAGGCTGAGCATTCTGGAGATGAACTCGGTTCTCTTCTGGCTGAGTGTAGGCATCCTCTCATCTGCTTTCTTCTATTGAAGAACAGTTTTTCTTCTTGGTGTCTGCAGTTTTATTTCCAGAAGCTGTGGTTAGAGTACAGGCCTTGGGAGCCAGGGTACTCTGGTTACTTGCCCTTTCCTTGCATGCCCTGAAGAAGATATCTCTGCTCTTCATACGTTCCCTTTGGTGTAAATAGCAGGGGGAGTATTCCAGTCTTTACAGCAGCAAAAGCAGAGAAGATCAACAAGTTGAACTGCTTTAACTTTATAAGGATGTTTACCTTTCTGAAAGCAATCCTATTGTTTTTACTCTTATGTTCTCTAACAATTGCAGTAGTAGTATATTGTGGTACCTATCCAGCAGCTTCCAGCCAAAAAAACCAGCCCAAACCCACCAAAGCTCTGTGGAAGTAATGATCCCTACAGTTCAGGGATTGTGCTTCCTCTGGTTAATAACATTGACAATATTAACTAGACACAGACTTTCATTAAACTCATCGACAATATTAACTAGACACAGACTTTCATTAAACTCAGAAGCCTTTGGAGAGCCTGTACTGCTGTTTGGAGAACAGGAAACTCCTCTGCATCACTGCTTATATCAAGAAGTGAAACAGGAGTGCCTGGGACACTTTGTGCTGCATTGAATAGGTGTGAAGGGATCACTGGGGTCTGTGCTGGGGGTATGAGTTGTGACAGCAACTGCTGTTCCAGCCTGGCAGTGGGACAGAGCTGGCTGGGGCACATAGGACATTCCCTCGACAATAAAGATTGTGCTGGTCCTTGTGGATATAATTGTTGTGTGGGAGATTGGACAAAACGAGTGGACAGAGCTCTTACTGTTCTGCACAACTTAGCCCTTCTCTGGTTTACCTGCTGGTGAATTGGGATCCTGGAGATTCCACCTGGAGGAGGGGTGGGAATTAAATAGTATTTGCAAAATACCTTTAAAATGGAGTGTGGATAAATACTGGCATGAGAAAGCAGGGAAGTGTTGCCGTAGCTAATGTATGAGATGTTGGTGTGTGGGGCAGCATGCTCTGCTCTGCAACAGCTTACTACAGCTGGTATTTCCCTGTCGGGAACTTGCTGAAGATTACCCTGTTGCTGCATAGATTTGGTTTGGTGTGCAAGTACCAACTTAGGGATTTTATTCACTCCCATCTACTAGAGATCCTTGTTGTGGAAAGCCACATCTCTGCCTCTGGCTGCTTAGTAGTTACGGACTTGCAACCTAATCGATTGCATTTCACAGTACAGCCAGCTTCTTTCTAGGATCTTCCTTTTCTTTCTTGTAATGAGGCTTATACCTTATTGCCGCAAACCAGTAGTTAGTTCCTTGTTAGCACAAAGGTGGCTTTTTAATTAGACTGGCTTTGACATGGGTGACAGATAGGTGAGGTGCTGCAGGTCCCTTTCTGCCTCAGCAAAATACAGGAAAATCTCAGTGTGCTTCTCACTTGATGCTTGCAGGTGAATTCTCTCTTTAAGTGTCTGTGCAGTGCTTTTTGCAGGGCTCAGGTTGGGAGCAGGGCCCTGGATAATGCACTGTCAGCTAGGAAGGGGTCTGTTCTTGGGCTTGCTGGGAGACCTGACTGGGTCCCATAACATCTGTCTGCCCTGCTTGTAAAATAGAGGAGCTGCCAAATTGCTGGTCAGATTGTGAAGCTTAATGGACGTGAACAGTGATGTTCTAGGTTGCTTCTTTTCCCTCCCATTGTACACTAGTGAAGTGACTTGCATGCCAATGTCTGTGTCAGCTCACACATTCAAGGGACCCACAAGAAAAAGCATTTCCATCTATCCCTGGGTGCCCCATGAACATGTATTGGTACTGGGAGGGCACTTCCATTGCATGAAACGTGTTCTGTGATGCTTAGTCTGGGTACCCAGCCCTGACTGTTACCAGTTTTTCTTGCCTTCGTTGCTCTGCTGGGCTGGAGCCTTCAGCATTTTGCACAATTAATCCCTGTTTATCTCTTTGAAATGAGGATACTGTAAATGCACATGGAGTTGTTCAGCTCCTATATGTCTTCTGACTGAGATTTCTTTCTGATGTGTGTACACAGCCGGTGTTGCCTCATACTGCTGTGTGTCTGGTGTGTGGAGAAGCTGGGAAAGAGGACACGGTGGAAGAGGAGGAGAGCAAGTTTAATCTCATGCTAATGGAATGCTCCATCTGTAATGAAATCATACACCCAGGATGCCTTAAGGTGAGTACAAGGATGTGATACATGTTGGAAACAAAACCGGACTGGTTATCACCTTAATGTGAAAGCAGTGCACAGAAATGGGAAAGCTTTCCCGTTCTCGTCTTTGGAAACATAAGGGAGCAAAGAGTTGTTGTGAGAAGCAGGGCAAGAGCCCTGGCACACACAGCCGTGACTGGCTTCCATGTAACAGCATCCCCCTGTAAGCAGAAACTTGCGTTGGACAGCCTCTGAAGTGTGTGTGCTTGTGAAGGTCTTGTGCTGTGTTCTTCTTTCTTTTTGCCTCTTGTTTAAGGAAGTGAGGAGTTTCAGTTGGGACGGGAAGCTCAAGAGGACAGAGAAATGTGCCTGTACTTTTGGATGAGTTAGTCACAGTCCCCGTTTCGGTAGCTTTTTCCTGTGTGCCACAAAGTACAGAGGAGCAGTTTGCTGGTGGTGTTTGTCCAGGCACAGGTGCCCCTCTCAGCAGAGGCTGGCTTTAAAGATGTTGCAAGCAAATGTTGCAGGAGGAAGACTGCAGCTCTAGCAAACAAGTTTCAAGCTACAGCAGTGCTCACCCTTGGCTGCCTTGAGTCCTGTGAGCAGCTCTATTCTTTACTGGTAACAAAAGTGTCATTTTGGGCATATCTTTGTGTATCAGCATTTAGAAGCTTCCTTTCTCCAGAGCTGGTTTGTTTCAGTTGATCAGCCATTTCCTGTTGCTGATTTGTTTATGGTTAAAGTGATTTGCCAAAGCAAATGTATTCTGACACACCGTGCCCCAGAAAGCAGCTTTTGGCTCTTCTGGGATCTCTGGGAGGAGAGGTACGTTCCTTATGCAGGCCTGGGGTGATGCTCTCCTGGCCTTTTATTTTTCTTGTGCTGTATGTAGGATTGCACTGAGCTCTGTGTCATTAGAGCAGAAAGTAGGTAGCTGGCAAACCAGAACTGTGGCTGTCTCCCTGATTCATGAAATTGGTGCTCACAGCTCCTGCCACAGATGGCCTCTGAAAGGGAGCTTTGCTTGCTTGGCTGTGCTTAAAACAAGGCTTCAGGGGCCAGTGAAGTAAGGGAAGGAGCTGCTCCTTTTCAGAGGTACCTCAGTTTTGGCTTGTAGCTGCTGATTTGCTATCCCAGTCCTTGCTGGAAGTGCCCTGCACTCCTCCATCTCTGGCTTTACAGCATCACTGACACTTCATGGCTGAGAGCAGAGGGCACAATTGTGTCAGTTCAAGTACAGTTTCCTCCCCCCACACCACATTTGGGGCTAGTTGTACAGGATGTGGGTCAGATCTGTGAAATCAGGCAAGTGCTGTTGGTTCTTTTACACACATGTGGTGTTCCCAGTGCTGTTCAGGTAACTAGGAACAGTGTTGCTTTGGGTGTCTCTGAAAATTAGGCAATGGGAGACTTACAGCCTGCCTTGTGTGTCTTGCGTTTTAATTTCTCAATGCTGCTGTTGGGATGTGATGTTGGGGTAACCGGTGCTGTTGATTTACTGAGACAAAAGGGCTCTGGTAGGATTTCAGAATCATCTTGGAAGGTGAGGTGAGTCTGTGCACAGGGTAACAGCAAAAGGAAGATGGAGCCTCTTCCTTGGGTCCGTCCTTGCTCTTTATTCCCATGTTCCATGATTTTCTGAGAGAGAAAGATCTGTTGCCATGTCTACATGTCCTCGAGCCCTTGACATGAGCTTAAACCCAGAGGATGGAGCCCATAAATAGTCCTTGTGGGAAGTGCGTTTGAATGCAGACACAGCCCCAGGACAGCTGCTGCTGCTGTGGTACATGTGAACTGTTGGTCAGCTCCAATTAAATGTGTGGCAAATGTACTTTCGTGGGGGGGGGAACTGCAGTAAACTGGGTCAGTGAAGGGAGGAGTGTCCTTTCCTGGCTTATTTCCATGTGGAATTAATTCCCTCCAAGACATCTCCAAAGGTTGCAGAAGAGTTTGGCACATGGAGGGGGTAATTTGAACTCCAGGGCAGGTTGTTTCTGGTTTGAAGTCCATCCTTTTCCTCTTCCTGATTTGGCTATGTATGTTTGTGGTGGGTTTTCTCCATGAAAAACCAGTATCTGAGGGTGACCTCTTTGAGGTGATCAAGGATAGCTCAGGTGCTCTGATACATTCGCAGTATGGGTGCCTCTTGCTAGGGGGGCCCTGGGTACAAGAGCATGTTAGGTGCTTGCATCAGAACTGTGCTGTGGACATCCAGGATATTCCATGCACTGAGATGTATCGAGGGTGGTTTCTGACATGCTTCTTTCTTTGGAAATATCCACACAAATGCTGAAGAGTTCCTTAGGAGAATGATCTCTGTGAACCTTTTCGCAAGCACAGCGTTGCTTCCAGAGGGAGCCAGTGAGGTTTTTGCAGGAATATTGCTTTTTGCTGTTCCAGAACCAATATTGATGAATTTTTCTTGCTCCATCTCAAATAGCTGGTGAAGCTGGTTGATTCCTGTGAGTGCCTGCAGTATGTGATGCTGCTTCTTAAAGACATGGCGTTTGTTTTCTGCAGTAGGAGCCTGTTCTTTTTCATCTTAGGTGGATATAGTGATAATGATGTAAAAGGTGGATATTTAGGTGTCTGGTTGGAACAGCAGATACGAAAACCTTCTCCAGCACATCTGCACTGCTGCCCATGCCTTCAGCCCAGCTGTGTCCCATTGCCTGTGTTGTTTCAGTCTTGGTACTGACAGAATGGCTCTCGCTCCACGATGTCGGATCAGCATCCTGGAGGCTCCATATTCCCTAACAAGAAGAGTTCCCAGTAGCGTAGGCTCATGTTTAGACTTTCTGAATGGCTGATCTCATACTGCAGGTAGGGTTCTGAAGCTGCCTCACACTGTGTCTCAGACACCCACCTGCTGTTTGTAGCAAACACTCAAGCCTGGCTCCCACCCAGCCTGAAAGGCTTGGGACAGATTCAGTGCAGGTTTGTGTGTGTCTAATTAGTTTGCTTACAGCCCCTCACATCTGTTCAGTTCCTTAAACTTCACAGAGGGGACAGAGCTGTAATGCTTTCCCTTCAGTAGCATTTGTTCTATATTCAGTGCGGGAAATAACTTGTTCCCAGCTTGGGCTTGGGCCAGGAATTGTTCCCCTGAGGCAGAGATGTATACAACAACTCCTGGAGTATCTTACACCTACCATGGGAAAGAAGGTTCAAAGGCGCACAGTTGTGATAAAGCCAGTATTTAAATCCTGCCCACTTCATTTACTCATTTATTAACTCCAGAAGACTTGCTGAGAGAGGCTGAGAGCCTTGCTCTCGCTAGAGTGAAACCAGCCTGGCTGCTGTCTGGCTGGGGACTGGAGGAAGCAGTTCCCTTAAACCCAAGGGCTGGTTCCTGCACAGCCAGTGCCTCTGCACTGCCCTGGGAGGAGAGGAGGAAATGCTTCAGCAGCATGAAAGCTCTGCAGATCCCTGCCCCTGCCTGTTCCCAGCAGCAGTCTCCTGCTCCTGTGCTGCTGATGCCAGTGCCCAGCTATTTGTCTTCACAGCAGCATGGGGTTTTCTGCCCCCTGCCAAGGCTTTTTTCCGCATATATAACTAAACCCTTGAAGATGAATGTGCTGTCAGTAAGTGTATGAGTTGTGTGGAGGGTGTTTTTAGTTTGGCTCTGCTTTTCATCCTCGGCTTCATTCACAGAAACATCTTTTCAGAAATACCTATCTCCTGTTTGGAAGATAATGTGGGCTCCTGTATGGAAATGGAGGAACCATCAGCTTTTGAGCTGTGCAGGGCAGGACTGTGCTTTCATTGTAGTGTAACAACACAGAGCGTGTGTCTTCTCTTTCAGATGCCAGTCTCTCATAGTGAAGCAGTAAGCATTTCTCTTCCTTCCATAGCTGCGTTGCTGTGGGTGTGAGAAACCTTCAAAATGCCTTCATGTGTCCAGTCTTCTGAATAAAAGTGCCTATTCTCTAGTTGACTTGGCAACCGTCATCTTTATTGGCACATGGGCTTGAGGGCTGCAAGCATGGGACTGCGAGTTCTGGTCCAGAAAGAAAAGTATTTTAAGGAACACTTGATTACAGTGCAGGGTGCTTTGCTTCTAAAAATGCCGAGTGGTATTAATGTATGTGAGAATGTGGCTATGGGAAAAATCCCTTCCTGTCAGAGAGCAGAGTGTGCCTCACACTGGGGGGGGGGGACAGGACCGAGCTGTGCAGCTCCCTGGTGTGGGAGGACGTGTGGGTGCAGCCCTGGTCTGGGGGGGTTTGGTTTGGGCTGTTGGGGTACGTTCTGTTGGTTTGGGTTCTTTGCAAGGGCAGAATGGGCCCTGTGTTAATGGGGATTGTCACTGACCTTCATGAAAAGCCCAAACCTGAACTCATTGTCAAATACCAGTGTGCTTTCCTCCCCTCCTGGCATGATAAGAAGGGTAATTGTGCAGGACCCAGGGCTTGCTCAGCGCCAGCAGGATGGCACAGCACATGCTGGGTGATCTGGGTTTCTTCTCTGCAGGCACTGGGAGGGCAGTGGTTGATGAGGGGAAAAGGGAGCTGTACAAAACGCTTCTGAGGGATGTACCTGTAGACTTGTGCAGTGCAGTTGTGGGTTGAGCTGTGCTTCTCTCTCCCCAGGTGAAGGAATCGGATGGTGTGGTGAACGACGAGCTGCCGAACTGTTGGGAGTGTCCAAAGTGCAACCATGCAGGGAAAACTGGAAAAGTGAGTTAAATGGGAATAAGTGGTGCTGGAATGAGATACAACATCTCAGGCAGTCCCTCCAGCTTCTAGGTCCAACTTTGCCCCATACCAGCTTCTCCTTTTGTGCGTAATTCAGTTGAAGGAAATAAGCTGATGGCTTTTTGTTCTCTAATAATCTTTGTACTCTTGCTCCACGTACCAACACCTCACTGAGAACCCAGGGAGTATTTGGGTTAGTTCTGTGCATTACCACATGCTAATTTCCAACATTCTGATCCTTTGAAAACTCCCAAACTCTAGAAGCAATTATGCAAAACCTGAAGTGTCTGTTGGAATTAGTGAAACGTTCTTTCTTTACCGAGGCAGACACTTGCAAGCGCGTAGTTACAAAAATAACCTTATGAAGGTTGAAACTACTTTCCTCTTAACTCCTTACTCATCCTTTTGTCTGTTACAAAGTGCTCAACCCACCAGAGCTGGAGGCAGCCCAGAGGAAGGCATAAGATATAAAGTTTGTTTGTGTTTTGTGTCTCTTTGGCGTACAAGCAAAAGCGGGGACCAGGATTCAAATACGCCTCAAACCTCCCGGGCTCGTTGCTGAAGGAACAGAAAATGAACAGAGACAACAAGGAGGTGCCAGATGCAGCCAAGAGGAAAGGGGAGTGCGAGGAGACCCCTCGGAGGAAATCGGAGGAACATTCCAAGAAGGCTCCGGTTGACTCGATCCTGAGGAGGAAGTCGGACGAGGTGCATCTCTGGAGGAAAAGGAAGTTTGAGAAGCCCCAGGAATCCCCGATGAGAAAGCGGGTATGCCAGAACCCTCCCTTTGTGCTTCCCCAGGTGCCCGGGGTCTGGCTGGGGCCGGTGGCTCCTGGCTGACAGCTCATCTCAACCCCACGTTGTTCGCTGATGTTTTGCCTTCCTTGCTGAGAGCTGCCAATGTGACAGGGCAGGGGTTGAGCGGTGCCACTTGGGCTCACGTTCAGAGGCTGACAGCGCTGGGCTGTGGCTGTTGGTTTATGCAGAATACTGGAAAACCCACTTTAACTGAAAAGTCTTTACATGAAATGGCTTTGGAGGAGGAACAAGGGGGAAAATCAGTTTGCAATGGGAACTCTTCCATTTCTGTCCACTCGGTGGCGCCTGGCAGCTTGTTTGTGGCTGGATCAGGGAGGGACCCGTCAGAGGACCTTTGGCAATGACACCTTCTGTAGCCTGCAGAGAGGAGGAGCTGCTCACAGCAGCCATGGAGGCAGCTTGTCCCTGAGTTTGACAGTCAGAGCTCTTGGGCCAGGCAGGGACACTGTGAATTTCATGTGGATTGCAAACACCATACTTGGGGCATGCAGACATGCTGGTTTGCAGAAGTAGATATGAGTATTGTCTCATGAGTAAATGGTTGGTGGCTTTAAACTCAGAATCAATGGCTGGTTTTATATTGCACATGTAGTACATGAGGAAGGGATTCAGCCCACCCTGCAAGGCTTGATAGTGGGAATGCTGCAGTATGGTAACTATAGGGATTGGGGCTGCTTTAGTGGAGTGAGAGAGCAAAATTCATTACTCCTGTTCGTGCATATCTGCTTTCGGGCCATGCTTTCCTTTTCCTATCCCTTTGGACTGCTCACAGTGTCCATGGAGGGCTTGAATTGCTCCTCACAGCACATGAGGATGGCACCAGACCTTCATCAGACAGCACAACCAATGTCGTGGTTTGGGGTTTTTACTTTTCTTTCTTCCAACAGCTAAAACTTGGAAAAGAAGACAAACTCTTCAGGAAGAAGGTACTTTGCCTTTTAATAGATGTCTTCTCAATCCCTTTTAATCCCTTCTCCTGATGTGAGCTGAATGGTGAGCCAGTTTCTCTATCAGTCATGTCCTTGTGTCACTGCAGGCATTTTTATTATCCCATTTACATCTTGCAATGGCAGAATCTCTCTCTCATGGAAACGTTTACACTCCAGGATAGTTTAGCTGCAGTGTCTGGCTTTACATTTTCTGGTGTCCCATATTAGAGCTCAGCAGAAGCTGTGTTTTGATGACCCAAGGGCTAAACTCCTGTTTCTATATTGATGTTTTATTCTTCCTGTGTGGTTGAACCTTGTCCCTGGTGTGCAGCCGCTCCCCTGTCTGTGCCACAGCACATCCCTGGAGCCCTCCACTGACCCCCCCAGGGACAACCTGGCACACAAGTATTGATTTGCCTCCATCTGCCATGAGAACACAAGTGTGGTACCTTGGAGCTGCGCACCCATCAGCACCTCGTGTGAAGGATGCTGCAGTCTGCTGTTGTAATTCCTTAATTCTAACTTGTCATTAACTTCCCATGGCCTCTCCCTTGATAAGATGTTCATTTAAAGACAGCGTGATCAGCTTCCTCTGCTGTGAACTGCAGTCTGGAGCACAGGAGCGCATCCCCTGACTTGATCCAACTAGTTTATTGCAAAAGCACAGACCTTCTTGATATAAAAAGTGTGTTCACAGCAGTTCACCTTTTCTTGCCAGTCCAGATCTCTTCCTATTAGAGCTATTTCATTTTAACAGTTGGTGGCTTCTTCCTGGCTTGTAGTGATCAGATTAGACTTGAAGTCTTCCCTGGTCTCAGTTTGTACATCTCTTACACTTCTGTCTGGTGTGCATCAAAGAGAGATGTGATTAATGTGAGCAGTGAAGTGCAGTTTTCTGTTAGGAGCAGTGACCGGGGCAGGGAGGAAGGTGCCAGCTAGCACCTGTCAGCCTGTGTTGTACTGGAGATGGTGTCAATGTCAGGCCAGCAGTGTGTCAGACCTGTCAGTCATGCTCCCCAGTCTGCATGCACTGGAGGTGGGGAAGCTCAAGGAGACAAACAGGTCCAGGGAGGAGGTAAAGGAGCAGCTAAAGCATGGTTAAATGAGGCTGTGAGCATCCAGCAGTGAGGGCCACAACAGCACAGCCACGGTCCGAGCCAGTGACTGCGATGCAGGTTTCAGAGCTTGGCCATCAGGCATGACTGAATGCATGTCAGCCAGTGTTTCAAGTGGTGCCCAGTGAATGTGTCCCAAGCCTGGTTTCTGCTGGCCTGCTGGGGAAGAGGCTGTCTGTAGTGTGCTGCTTATCTTCTATACATGGGTTGTCCACTGTGTAATGAGTAAGGCCCTTAAATCTCCAGGATTATGCATGGTGAATAAATGCATTTGTCACTCTCTGGGAGTCCTCAGAGCCAGTAGCTGGGCTCCTCATCCATGGTGGCACTTGAACTTGATACCTTTGGCTGGTGAATGTACCCTGGTGCTCAATGGGGGGGGGCGCCCAGTGCTGGCAGGCGGCCCGACCGCCGGGCAGGGCTGCCTGTGTGGAGCATCATCAGCATGTAAAGTGTTGCCCAGTTCCTTGTCCTTGCTCAGCCATCAGCCCTTCTCTCTTCCTTTGCAGCGGCGATCGTGGAAGGCTCCGGATGACCGAACTGCCATGATCAAACCCCTGCGGCGCCTCAAGCAGGAGCCAGAGGATGACCTGCCAGAAGCACCTCCCAGGTCCAAGGATAGTGACCAGTCACGGTCCAGCTCGCCCACTGCAGGGCCCAGCACAGAGGGTGCCGAGCCCAGGGACAAGAAGAAGTTCAAGATGAGGAGGAAAAGGCGGCTTCCCAATAAGGAACTGAGCAAGGAGCTCAGCAAGGAGCTTAACCAGGAGATCCAAAAAACCGAGAACAGCCTTGCCAATGAGAACCACCAACCCATCAAATCTGAGCCCGAGAGCGAGAACGAGGAGCCAAAGCGCGCCTTGAACAACAGCGAGAGACTCCATAGGTTCAGCAAAGGGTTGAACGGGACGCCCCGGGAGCTGAGGCACCAGCTCATCCCCAGCCTGCGCAGCACCCCCAGGGGCATCACCCGGCCACCGCCTTCACTCTCGCCTCCCAAATGCATCCAGATGGAACGGCACGTTATCCGGCCACCTCCCATCAGCCCCCCTCCGGACTCGCTCCCCCTGGATGACGGGGCAGCCCACGTGATGCAGAGGGAAGTCTGGATGGCTGTCTTTAGCTACCTCAGTCATAGGGACTTGTGCATCTGTATGAGAGTTTGCAAGACCTGGAACAGATGGTAAGGAGAAGCGGGAAAGCGAGATAGGTCTGATGTATGATGGGATGGGCTGGAATAGGAAGTGGGTGATGGAGGCACTAACATCTCCTAGAAGAGGTGTGCAGGTCACTGAAGCCCTGTTGAGCCCAAGGGGAAGGGGTGCCCAGCAGTGTCTGGAGCAGAAGCAGCATCATGTCTTTAGGTGCTTGCTCAGAAACAGCAGTTCCAGCTTTCATGGTATGGGAGCTGTGTGTGTGTGTTTATGTGAGCCTTGGCGTCAGCCTGCCACAGCTGTAGCACTCCAGCACAACCTGATCTGCAGTCAGACACCACAGTGTGCCTGCCTGCTGGAACGGCCTGTCTAGGTCATGCCAAGTCTCGGGGTCATTCTGCCCCCAGGACTTGCTGACTGCTAATGCAGTTGTTTGCTTAGTTCAGCAATTAAATATCTATGGAGATACAGGAAGGGCTCTTAGTGTTCTCCTCAGAAGGTCCATGCTGAACTGCTTAGCCACAGAGGGTACATGCAGAGACACCCTGTTCACTGTGTTCCCTATCAGCAGAGCTGATGGAGGAATTCTGTGTCAGTTGTATTTACTCACAGTGTGTCCTTTTGCTGCTCAGGGCTAACAGCATGTGAACACTGACACAGTTGTGACTGTGCAGCAGCAGGAGGCCTCAGTGGACACGTTTATGTCTTCCACTGAACTTGCCGAGATGCCTCTTGTTGGTTGTCACCTCACATCCAACTGTTGTGTGCACACAGATGGGCAGGTTGTAACAGAGACTTCTCTCTAGCATCATGTAGTAACAAAGTGAGTTAAAAGACAGGGAGGTTGAGAGGTTGATAATTGGGTGCAGGATGATGTGTGTGAGCGTCTCCTCCATGGGCTTCCCAGTGTCACAGAAAGCTGGGAATTGCCTTTTCCACTTCAGTGCAGGGTTTCCTGCATTTTCTCACTTCTTTCCATTAGAACTTCACACACTCGCTAGGATTTCTTGCTTGTTGCCCATAGAGCACCATAAAGAGAGTGTGAAAACACATAAGCCATATAGCCAGGAAGAACACAAACACACAGCACAGGAGAGGTTTCAGTGGGCTTAAGGGAAAGCACAAGGAAATACGGGCAGTAACATTACAACCCAGTTGTATTCAGTGTAGGCATGGAGTTGTGGCTTCTCTTTAGGGTAGAGAATGGGGTTTAGTAAGTGCTGTGATGACTTCAGATAGGCTCTGGAGTTGTTGACACTTGTAGCTCTGTGAAATAACTCCCTGCTTGGTTGCCTGATGGGGAAACGTCAAACCCAGGTAATGCTGTGCTGCTATTGGGCTACTTTTAGCATCACTCACCCTGAGTTTTGCTATTTTGAGTCAAATGCTGTCGTTTTTCCTGCTGTTTAATGGCACCTTCTAAAGTGTTGCAGAAACCAGAACAAGTGCCAGATTAAGTGCTGTTGGCTTTTTCTGTTCTTTTTGGGTAGGTGCTGTGACAAAAGATTATGGACCAAAATAGATTTAAACCATTGTAAATCCATCACTCCACTTATGCTCAGTGGCATTATTAGGAGACAGCCTGTAACCCTTGATCTTAGCTGGACAAATATATCTAAAAAGCAGCTGAGTTGGCTCATCAACAGACTGCCAGGTAAGTGATGCTTATTTGGACCACCCAGTTTAGCAAACCAGTTTGTATCTGAACTGCAATTCCCTAAGGAATGTCTGCAGGGATCCAGGTATCCTAGGGGAGGAGATTTGTAGGAATGAAACTTTGGTGGGTTAAAATAGGCCCAAACTGGTTGTTGGGACCAGTTGGATGAACTAATTTGAGGCAGGTCTTTAACAAGGGGTAATGAATGATGCTGCGGAAGGGGCCTGAGCTGAGGGGTTTAGCAGAGGGGTGGAGGGTGACCCTGCTGTCACCCACAGTAATGAAGGTCAAGGTGTGGGAGGGATGAAGAGCTCGGCAGGAAGGAGGCTTACAGGTGCCCTGGAGTGCTGGGGTGGTTCATCCCATTCCTGCCCATGGGAGCAGAGATCACTGTGGGCGATATCTCCCTGTTCTCCAATGTCTTCTGTATCCACAGGTCTGCGAGACCTGCTGTTATCAGGGTGCTCGTGGATAGCAGTGTCAGCACTTTGTAGTTCCAGTTGTCCTTTACTCCGAACTCTGGACGTGCAGTGGGCAGAAGGACTGAAAGACGCACAAATGAGAGACCTCTTGTCCCCACCCACAGACAACCGGCCAGGTAACAGGCGGCAGGAGCGTGGGGACCTGTCCCAGTCACTGCTGCTCAGTCCCCTTAGAGGAAACGGGCAGAAACCCCCATGGCTACCACTGGGGGTGTTCATAGGAGTGACTTGCAACACCTGGTTGGAAGCCACTGGGTAATGAGTGATATTCTCTGCCTGCTGAACAGTCTGAGCCATGGCGCTGGTTTTCTGCCTGACTTCACTTCAGGCTGTAACAGGTGTACTTTAGAGTATGGAAACACTTCCTCCCCGTTCAGGGAAGGAGCAGTTCTGTGGGGAATGCCACATGCACCCAGATGTCAGCTCAGGTGAAATACTGAGCAAATCAGATCTGCTTTCTGGCATGCACTGTACAGCTTACTGCTTGTTCCCGATGTGCAATTCCGCTGGGGCCCTGCAGTTACATCCATCCCTCTTTGTTCCAAAATCAGGAGCTGGCTTTGCCCACATGCCTATTCCTGTTGATGTCCCCTCCAAAACTCCAGACAGGCAAAAGTGGCTGAAGTTGACATAGGTCAGCGGCGTTGTTGTGTCCTGGTGCATTTCATACAGACCCATAGACGTTGGCAGCTCATAGTGGGGGGGGAGACTCAGGGGATTGACCATCATCCACTTCCGCTTTCCAGGTCAGATCGACAACCGGAGTAAGCTACGGAACATCGTGGAGCTACGCTTGGCTGGCCTGGATATCACAGACGCTTCCCTGCGGCTCATCATCAGACACATGCCTCTGCTCTCCAAACTCAACCTCAGTTACTGTAACCATGTGACGGATCAGTCCATCAACCTGCTGACCGCGGTCGGGACCACCACGCGGGATTCCTTAACGGAAATTAATCTATCAGGTAAGCAATGGGAGCGCAGGGAGGGGGAGGAGTATGGGAATCGTGGAATCACAGAAGGGCTTGGGTTGGAAAGGACCTTAAGCTCATCCAGTTCCAAGTCCCCGACACAGGTAGGGACCCCTTCCACTGGAGCAGCTTGCTCCAAGCCCATGTCCAACCTGGCCTTGAACACTGCCAGGGATGGGGCAGCCACAGCTTCTCTGGGCACCCTGTGCCAGCGCCTCAGCACCCTCACAGGGCAGAACTTGTGCCTTATATCAAACCTGGATCGCCCCTTGACCTTGAGCAACAGGGATTGGAGAAGGGAAATCCCTTCTCCCACCGCAACCAGGACAAACCATCCTCATGTTGGGGACCAAACCCAGACACCCCATGAACTTCCCCGCCTTGATTTTCTGTTTCCCCTCCACAGACTGCAATAAGGTGACTGACCAGTGCCTGTCTTACTTCAAACGCTGTGGAAACATCTGCCAGATCGACCTGAGGTACTGCAAGCAAGTGACGAAGGAAGGCTGCGAGCAGTTCATCGCAGAGATGTCAGTAAGTGTTCAGTTTGGGCAAGTGGAAGAAAAGCTCCTGCAAAAACTGAGTTAGTTAAAGGACATGTGTAAATACTGGGGCTGGGGGGGGACGGGACTGAACACACGTAGGGATTTTATTTTCAATTGGGAACTTGGAACATTGGAAAATACCGCGATGGGATTTTACACCTCCTGTTGAGAACAACACGAAGCTACCCACGTTACGAAGCTCAACTTGTGCCACTGATGAACTCGGTCTCCCTGGGGTGTCCTGCACTGGCTCTTATGCAAATTCATAAGGCGACTGTTACTGGTGAGAGTTGTTCACACCCGGAAGATGACGGAGCTCCATGAAATACTGTTATTTAAAGTACCACAGCATGTGCTTGGTAGTGTAAATTTGATTTCTGCTTTTCATTTCTTAAAACAACCACCACAAAAAAGAGAAGTTGGTGTCATGACAGCGGCCCACGCACTACAGCTCTCTGCCTTCTCCCCCACGTTTTGTTTTGTTACATCTTACATTATGCAGAACTATTTTTGTACAAAAATTGTTTAAAAATTATTTATGCAATGTTTGAATGCATTACCAGTGTTTCGGTTTTGATTGCCAATTTTTATCTTTACTTATGGTAGGCGAGAACTTAACCTATACTTCGTAGACAGTATCTATCTACAGCCGTGCCCAGGTCAGGAAAAAGTAGGTTCATACTTTCAACCTTCAAGCATGTTTTAATGGAAGTTTATATCCTGCTTTGTATACTTCAGAAGTGACATAAGCATGTTGTGGAAATAAGGTGTAAATTATAGTTGAAGTAAAAAAAAAAACCACTTTTATCTGTATAGAAATCACCTTTTTTCTCAAAATTTTAAAGGATTCCAATTTCAGCTTTTGCACATAGGAGGGTTTCACTCTGTAGCATGAGCTCTTGTACTCAATATGGAATTAATTTATACAGTGAGTCCAGCGGTAGAATAAATGGTCAAACGTAGTCTCTCTTTCTTTGAAGTGTGAGTTGAGTTCTCATTTAAGGTTTATAACATGGTTATTTCCTGATTGTAAACTTCTGCATTCATAAGTGCCATTGTTGTACGGTGTTGTTTTCGTAGACCTTCCTGATGCAGTTTTACCTTTGTTGAATTTGTATAAACAATTGTACAAAAACAAGCACTGGCTCCATGGGTTTCTGTTTCCATGAGCACTCCTGGTCTTGATCCACCTGATGTGTTACAGGTAGCGTGTTCACAGTGCTTGAGCCCTGTCCTGTACCTCTAAGAACACTGACAGCACAAGAACAACGTTAAAGCTGGAGCTGAGCCCCCGGCAGCAGTTGAGGGAAGAGGCAGAGGCTGAGAATGCCCATCCCAAATCTTTATTACACTTCGTGTGGCAAATGATGAGCACGGAGATTAGAGAGAGGGGGTTTCCTCACTGGCCAACCTGCAGAAGAGAGGCTCCGGGCACTCGGTGCCATTAAAAAGTTACTGCTAGAAAATAAAGCGAGTGAGAGGTTTGCTCCCTTCTGAACAGTAACGTGCAGTGGCTGCAAGCTCTGTGCTGTTCTGAGGAGCTGCTGTCTGAAGCCAGCACAACTTCACATCAAAGATGAGAGCAGGCCTGGCAGAGCTGTGAGTTCTTCAGGGCCCTGGCTCTATTACTTTGGTGCCACATAGGAAATCAAAAAGAGAAGCTGCAGCTTCACTGAGCAGCCCTGCTTAAAGGAACTGCCTGGAAAATCCACATCCCTGCTTTGCCTCCACTGGGTTTTTACAGTGAACTTAAAGGCAGCCTTGGCCATGACTGGCTGCAGCACCCTGTCCTTAGAACAGGAGAAAGTTTCTCCCATATCCTACAGGACACTTAAACCCCTGCTCCAAGCGGAGCCTTACCTCTGCTGATGGCACACAGCCCAGCTGGGACCAGAGCCAAGGGCTGACAGGAACACCAGGAGTCAGCAGCCATGGGGAAGCGTGGTTCTTGGTAACACAGCCCTGGTTAAAGCCTGTGAATGTGAGGTTTCAAACAAATACCACATCTCCCTTCCCCTGAACAACAACTGCCTGTTTAAGGTCAGTAACACCATGAGTACATTCCACGTGTTAGCAGCAAGAAGTTTCATGACCCTGATTAGTATTCACAGTACAGATGGAGTACAATCATCACACATAAGAGTTACAATAGGCATGAGTGGCTTAAGGAGCACAGTAATATGGTTACTCTATACCCCCTTCTTAAAAAAATAGGTTATTCCTAACTAAAAAACACTTAGTAAGGGGCAGCTGGACACCACACAGCTGAGCCCTGCACAATGACTGTCCCCTACAATGCAATGGAGGCTTTTGTACAGTGCCAGGGGTAGGGCCACGATAGCACGTGTCTAATGGCAAGACACTGCGTAAAGGCCTCTGTGCAGGTACCATTCATGGCAGTGCTTCCTACAGGCGCAGCTCACTGCTACCACTGCTGCAGGAGCAGCGTCGCAGCACTTACATTCTATAATTACACAAAAGCTGAATAGTCAACTGATAGTTGTTGCTTCTGATGCACTAGACAGGGTCACACGCACATACAGGCAAGCAGTGGTGTTCCTGACTGCTTGCTGGGTTGTGAACACATTCATTTGAGGTGCCATTATTCAGAAGAGAGCAAGGACTGCTGTAAACAGTTTGATCCAACAGCATGTGGGGTTGTAAGGCAAGTTACTGTACACACAGGAATCATCCTGCCCAACCCTGGCCTTCAGTTACACTGTAGAAAAATCCCTCACAAACCTTTAGGATCTTAATCTTCAAAATGGTGTTTATTGAAAAGCTGAAGGTTCAGCATTCCTGCCCACAGGAATTCTGGATGGGTGACTGCACTGCTGGGCTTTGGTCTGGGGTTAAGACTTGAAGACGTGCACGGCCCGGACAACGTACTGTCGGCAGATGGGGCACTCGCTCATCCTCTTGCCACACTTGGTGCACGTCACCATGTGGCCACACTCCAGCAGGACACAGTCGATGATGGCATCCATGCAGATCCGACACAGGTTGTCGTCGTCATCCGTCAGCTGCATCTTCTCGCCCTCTGAAACCCAACAGAGAGGGAGATCATGCACTTTGCAGTGGTGCTGCTGCCTGGTCACAGCGGTTTTTCTAATCCACAACTAACAATCAGTCTATATTCCTTAAAAAAAGGTGAAGAAACAACAACTAGAAACCTCCTAAAATGCAAACCAGCCAATATTTGGCTTTGTTCTTTAAACTGAGGGACCATTTTCAATTCAAACTATAATGAGTGTGAAGTAACATGCTGGATTAATATTCAGAGCATGTTGGTTTTCCATTTCTGAGCTTATTCTGACTGGCAGAACGCTTTCCTCAGAAGATTAAACACAATAATAATAATATAATAAGGCTTCCACTTCTTAGTCTGCTCTAAGGAAGCTGTGAAGGTGGCAGAGCTGAACAAAGCCTGTCAAGTTTCACTGCAAATAGACAAAAGCCCCTGGCAACAACCAAATGTTCCATCAGACCATGGTGGAAAAATAGGTAAATTTCTAAAAATGAGAAATTCAAAGCTTGGTCTGAGGCAGGTTTTCAGTTCTGGTCTAGGACCAAATTGAGGGTCTCACTTAAACCATGCTCCGACACCTACTTAAGCCCTGCTTTGACATTCACTTAAGCCCTACTTCAATGCCCAATTATCACAGGCCCTGCAGTGTCTGCGGCTGGGCATTGACCCAGGGTTGTTAAGTTCTGCAGCCAACCACAGTGCCCTGTTCCTCAGAACCCAGCTGCTGGGGGCAGCATTGAGGAGCCAGGCAGGTGGTTCTGAAGCTGATAATGACACCAAAAAAGTTGCTTTTCAGATTATAGCGTCTGACCATGAATTGGTCTGTGGAGATGCAGCAGTCACACACATGAAGGACGCCAGTGGTTGAGTGTAACAGAGGGCAGAACACTCCACCAAGCTGCAGCCACAGAACCACCTAATGAAAATGTGTCGAGACCAAACCACTTGAACTTGGACTTTTGCCACTGTAGCTTCTACTCCTTAGCACAATAAGAGACCTGAATTGCTCTGGCCTGTTGGCAGCCACTGAGCAGCGCTCACTGATGCCTTGTGAAACCTACTAAAAGATGCAGAGGTGCCAAGTTTCATGTTCTCTGAGGAACCAGTTCTCAGTTGTGCAATTTTACCTCCATGGGGAAAGCTGAGATCTCTGAGCTTTGGAAAAAAGGCTCAAAACCCCAGCACAATCCTGGAAAGCTTCATTTAATCCCTAGAACCACATTCAGGTACTCTAGATGAACCCTATGTTGTTAAACTCACTTTTCCAGTTGGCCCAGCTGAGCAGACCCAAGTTAGATACCAAATCCTTCTGCTGGCAGAACCAGCTACTGGAGACCCCAAAATAAATCTTATGAAAGTGAGAATAAAACATAAACCTACGTGTTTTGTGGTTTTCCTCACTCTCTCTGTATAGCCTGCTCACTTTTTCCACCAGTTCCCATTTTTCACAGCATCCTGAGTAGTTGACAAAGTTACAGGCAAGTATTTCCTTCAGCTGCCGAACACTCAGCCCTTCAATGTCTTCCAGACTTGAAATATCAGAGAGAGATGCCCTCGCTCGCTTTCTGGACAGTCCAGGCGTCTGAAACACATCAATTACATGGTTTTAGATGTCCTGGTAAGTTCAGAGCACCAGATGTGGTGCTGCATTCAGCAACAGGAGCTTGGCTAAAGGCTTACTCTTTTTAAAGCCAGATACGTGTTGTTAGACACAGCTAACTAATCAGAACAAGGTACTAAATGTGACAAACACTTCATGGTATCACAAGCCAAAACTGCATTCTGTGGATAGTTTGCATCTCACCTGCTCTTCTGGGCTTTCTTCCTCTTCATTATTGACAGAAGATGTTTCTGTTTGTCCCTATGTACAAAACAGAACTTATCAGGACAAAACCACTTTATCCTTTACAAAAAACATCTTCTTTGGAACCAAACTGATTACAGACAACGACATTCTGAATTTTCAATTGCTATTAAGCATTATCTGTTTAAGTCACCTCCATCACCTCAACACGAATCTTGCCTAATAATCTTCTCTTATCAGGTCAGAGATAAAAAAAAAAAGCATTTTTCCTGCCACCCCAAACAGTACCAATTGGCATTTTATTTTAAAGCTGTGAATACCTACTAAAAAAGCTATGCTAGACCATAACCCACACAGTAATTCCTGTACCCGTAAAGGTGTTCCATTTCCTGTGCTTCCACTTCTGTTTGCAAGTTCTCCTTGAGATGACATCGATACAGACACAGAAAATGGATGAGTAAAAAACCCTGAAGTTTGTGACCGTGATGAGTGCAAGCTGTTAGTGTCCATCTCCTCCTCTGAACCTAACCCATGGTGGCACAGCACCAGATCCACCAAGTCTTCCTTCTCTCTGCAAGTATCTGTGGGTATGTTTCTGAGAATCAGGTACTGACGCAGATCCTTCACTTTCAACCTCATTAACTGAGGGCGCTGAAAAGCTGTTTCTTGCAGCAGGTGACAAGTGGAACATCTCCTGAGATTCTCCTGTGAAACCGAGCAAACGGAGCAAAAATCCTTCTTGCAGTCACAACAGACGTGCTGAGGAGAAAGAGAAAACAACCCCTCAGCTGGACAAGTAACAAAGGCAGACCCTGCTCTTCCCTTCTCCGGGCTACATTAGGGTGGTGAGGCACTGGAATGGGTTGCCCAAAGAAGTTGTGAGTGCTCCATCCCTGGCAGTGTTCAAGGCCAGGTTGGACAAAGCCTTGCATGGCATGGTTTAGTGTGGGGTGTCCCTGCCCATGGCAGGGGGGTCAGAACTGGATGATCTTAAGGTCCTTTCCAACCCTAACTATGCTATGATTCTATGTCATTTACTGAAAGCCTTTTCACTGTCAGTTTTGACAAAGAGCGTTNCCAAGCCTTGCATGGTTTAGTGTGGGGTGTCCCTGCCCATGGCAGGGGGGTCAGAACTGGATGATCTTAAGGTCCTTTCCAACCCTAACTATGCTATGATTCTATGTCATTTACTGAAAGCCTTTTCACTGTCAGTTTTGACAAAGAGCGTTTTTAGGATATAAGCCTAGAAAACTGCCCCATCAAACAGTAGTTTTGTCAAACAGGAGTTTGAAGGAAACCCCACTGCTTCTGTAGTATTCCTGTAAGTAACAATCACATCTGAGGGTTCAGTGAGAAAACATTATGAATAAACAAATGAATGAAGTTCTTCAGATGTAGTTTAGACAATAAAAGAAATTAAATGCCAGTTAATATCATGGTATGTTAAAATACATCCGAATGCACTGAGCGTCACAGCTATATTCACATGTGTAAAAACCAATATAATCCCCAAACTTTACAGAACACTTTGCTTCCTCAATTAATTCACAGAACTCAAAGTAAGCTTTAAATGTAGTGAACTGCAGGGCAGGTAAGCACTCCCAAATGCCCAGGCATCACTTCTGACAAGAGCTTTGTTCGCAAGGCTCATACAACACAGACAAGCTGGAACAGGCAGTGCTTTGAGCAGTCATCTCATCCTCTGTGAGCAAATCAAGTTTTTCAGGATTTTAGTAAATTCATATTAGCTTCATAAAACATCCTTACATACACTTAATTCAAAGTGCTTGCCATGTGAACAATAGGATGCACAGAAAGGGGAAACTGAACACTCAAACTGAGGAATGAGGCTTCATGTCTACAAGAGCTGCAAGGGATTAGGTCACACTGCGCAGTCACAAATAGAAACAATATTAACAAACTCATTTACTAACCCACCAACCCGCCTCCAAATGAAGCGAGAGGCTGCTGAAGTGCAATAGCATTTAACAGAACTAAACCTGGTCTGGAAGCAATCAGAATGACAGGAGCACAACACAGAAAGAAGCTGTGATACTACACTGGGAGTTCTTAGCTTTTCCATCACCCAGTTTGTTCACTCCAGTACTCAACCACTATGTGTGGCATCATCTTCAAAACCAGACTTGTTTTAATGTTTAAGATTCTGAGGCTAAAAGTACGTATCTTACAAATTAGAATCCTCTACCTTTTAGGTCAGAGCAAGATCCAGTGTGTTACTGATTAATGAACATCAGACTCTTAACTTCTAATCCTGTCTGACATTAATTTCCTGTCACCTCAGAGTAAAGCACTTACTCCCTTCCCTGGCTCTCTGCCCTGGGTTTCTTTATCTAAAGAATACACATTCATGTCTCAGTATGCCTACAAATCAGCTCCTATGAGTAAAAATATTATGCAATAGGAAATACACTCACTTTTTTCCTAAAAACCGAAAAGGAAAGTCCACAGGCTTTGCAAACTATGTTAGTGCCTGCAGCAGCTGGAGAAGGGTATGCTGAGAAGTCCGTGTTTGGTGCAAATCGGAATGGGCCAGCACCTCCTCCAAAGCCAGCCTGCTGACCACGAACTGCTCCAGTCCCCATCACTTCATTCAGCAATCCACAGCAGGAAGCCCACATGGAAGTAGCTCCCGCCTGAAAACATTCATAAAGCAAAAGAAGAGAATTAATATCTGAAAGTCCACATCAGATGTGCATTGCTACTGAAGAGCTACTTCAGTCCATCTGTCATCACCCCAGAAGCATGTGGTGCGAATTCCCAGAGCACCAGGAATTCAGCATGCTAAGAGCTGGAACAGCCCAATAATCCCCACTTCCCAGCTGCAACCCAAAGTTGGTGGGATTTGCTTCCAAGAAGCTAACACAGGCACAAGGAGCTCACTCTTTATAACTCCTTTGCTAGCCCAGTTGTGTTCAAAAAGGGTTTGTAAGCAAAGAACAAGACTAACAGCTAGTCACAGGTGAAGGGCAAAACCTGAAGTGATGACAAGTAGCAACACAGCCATTTACCCTAATTAGAGCAGATCCCCTGCAGGATCCTCTGCAGAACTAACCCAGCTCTTCTATGACTCACACACAACTCTCTAAAAAAAAAAAAAAAACAAACCAAAACCCTTTCTGGATTTTCAAACTGGAAAGTATTAAACCAAACCTCATTAGCAATAGTTACACTCCAGTTTCTCTGAGAGGGAAATGTTCTTCAAGACCTTCCTTAGCCTCCTGGTTTGCTGTGTTACAAAATGTCTAACAGAACTTAACTCTAAACGAACTTATTCCATATCAACTGGACTTCAGTTCTGAGTCACACAATCCTTAAAGACTATCGAAACCCCTAAATACATAAGTCAATGGCTACTTTTTATCCTTGGAAGTCTTTGGCACTCTATCAAAAGTGCATGTTCTACTAGAGCTGGAATTTGGACTCCAAGTTGTTCACATCACATGTTTAATCACTGTCATGTGGCCCACTGAAAGAATCACAGCAAGTTCTTTCTGAAAGGAAGCTGAATGGTACAACATTTAAACTTTCTATATTTTATATCTATATGTAAGAATATATATTCTTAACTATGCTGATTAGATCTGTTCTGGTTTTCATTCCAAGGAAGCATCTTTATTTTTTTTTTAATAAGACATAAAATAATTGCTTTTGAGACTTGTAGTTCTCACTGTAAAACCTAAACCAATCAGAACACACACTTCAGCTCAGTAATGATGGTGCTTCAATTGCTGTACTAACTCGATTAATTTCTACATTAAGTTGCACATTTACCCTGGACAGAACAGAGTCCTGTTACCTTTATGGGAACTTAACACAATGTCCTGGGCTACGCCAGAATGTCTCCTTTCAAACCACTGAGCGCAACAGGCAAGGAAAGAGTCCTGACTTTGTGTTGAGAAGCAATGCCATTGGACCAAACATGTTCTACACCACCATCTTCATGCAAGTGCCTTAAGTACAGAAGACCGAAAGCATCCCTCTAACCCGCACAAACCTAGTATTTCACTTTCACTGTTGTGAGCTGACATTAGAAGTGTTGCAATACAGAGAAATAACGAACACAGTCATTTCGCTCCTAAGTGGCACATCACATGACATCCTGTGCAGTTATAACATCAAATATACATGCAACAAATTAAATTCACTAATTTTATAGGTATTTCAAGAGCAGAATACATGCGAGGCATGACCAGAAACCTCCATGCAGTGAGCACCCCATGCACAGGAGAAAACTTCCCCAAACCTCCTGCAAATGGAGCTCAAGTGAGACAAGCTCCAGTGGCCCTGCCTTGACCCCTGGCCAAGACACAGGTAGCCCCAGCACGTGGCTGCACTCCAGATATATGGAGCACTTGGAGCCTCTCCAGCATGTGATCAGACTTCTCTGACAATCATTAAACCATCATCAAACCCACACTTGGTTTCCAATTCCCAATAATAAAGAGTGGAAACAGATCAATAGGAAATTTTCCTACACAAGTTCTGCTTAATTATGGTAGCTTATTAGGAAAGAGTAATTCTCTTTCTAGAAATACATTCCAAAAACCAATTACTTAAGCCAAGAGAGCACCAAGTTTTAAAACTTTAAAACCAGGGACTTCTGAAAAATAGAATAGCTTTAAATTATTTAGTATTTAAAAATTATCAATTTCCTTGGTAGTTTAACACCTGCTTCCTACACCTGTTTTATCCAAGAGCCTGCAACAAGTGCTTAGACATCACCATCAACACTAAAATAGATACTCTGGACAACTGTTATTTGGATAAATGAACACTGTTAGCATCAAAATCTCTTCACACTCACTGCCAAGCATGCAGTCATTTTGAGGTGAGAGGTAAAGCAACCTGGCAGCGTTAATTTTCTCCTTAACCTAAGTCAG
This sequence comes from Agapornis roseicollis, assembly GCA_002631895.1. Classification (NCBI taxonomy): domain Eukaryota; kingdom Metazoa; phylum Chordata; class Aves; order Psittaciformes; family Psittacidae; genus Agapornis; species Agapornis roseicollis. The sequence continues at coordinate 150,806 of NDXB01000882.1, forward strand.
CTGTGAATGCTTTCTATGCACTTGTGTCTCATTAACCGATAATCGAATTACAGCGTCTAGACACTTTGTATTACTCTCTAAAGAAATGAGACCATGCTGAGAAGCACCAACACAAGGTGCAAATGAGACACACTAAACCAGAAAATCTTTCCCTTGGGAATTCAAATTTTGCCAGTTTCTGCACCAAAACCTTTCCAACCACATCAGGCACCACTTCCATATTTTCTTCTCACAAGCTGCTATCCGCTATCTTCGCTCTCCATGTTATGTGCATCCCATGGGGGCAAAACACAGCACTGGAACTTCTCTGCTCTTGTTTTTGGCTTCAAGGATGTTAAGTAACCTGATGAGACTCCCCTCACAAAAAGACAGCACCCCAAGAAGCCGGGAGGCTGCATGCAGCTCCTTCCGCACCAGTGTGATAAGAATGAGCCATCAGAGCCACCAGACCAAGAGGAGAGCAGCAGAAGGGACGGTTTTTCCTCTCTTTTTTGCTGAAATTTTCTCTTTATCCCCCCCCCCCGCGATAAAGCAAAGCTTTTTCAGGGCCCGAGCACCCCTCGGAACCCACCGAACTGGGAGATCCCTGGTCACCACAACCCCCAGCCCTCACCTGAACGCACAATGATCACCTCGAAGGCGAAGAGGCTCCTCTGGTGATCGAACCAGCGGCCGCAGCGGAGCCTCCCCACCGCTCTCCCCGGCCGGGCGGGCGGGGGCCGGCTCCCAACCGCCGCCCGCCTCACAGGCCCAACCCCCACGCCCCGCCGCGAGCCCGGCCGCTCCTTCAGCCGTGGCGGCCGGGGGGAAACGACAGCAGCCGGTGCGCGCTGACAGGGGCGGGGGCTCTCGCCTCAGGCGGCGGCAGCAGCAGGCCCTGCCCGGCTGCTGAGTCAGTGCAGGGCTCTGGGGCTCCTCAGTGAGGCGATCCCCGGTCCGGGAGTCCCTCACTACCGGGGCAGGCCCGGGGACGGACAGCGGCCTGGCCTGTGGGAGAGAGGGGATGGGAGGGGCGGTACGGCCCAGCCCATCCTACCGGGGTCCCGACCCCGTCACGCGCCGGTTCACCCCTCTCCTCCGTCCCCGCAGCGAGAGGAAAGGCGCTGCCCCGACCAGAGGACATCCCCCTCACGCCGCCATTCACCTTCATGGCCGCTCCACCGCCACCACCGCCCGCGTTCCGCCGCCGTCCGCCACGGCGACCCCCGGCGCCGACCCCCGCCCCGCGCGGCGCTCCGGCGGGCCGCCTCACGGAGGGCGGGTCTTCCCACTGCGCCGCACGCTATTGGCTGTCAGGCGGCCAACGGCGAGCAGGCGGAGCCAATGGGAGGAGAGGGTGTGCCTGCGCGTTGGCGAGAGAAGAGTGAGGGGGGTAACGGAGCGGCACGACCGAAGAGCGCGGCGGGGCGGGAGTGAGGGGTTACCAGGGTAACGGAGCTGTAACTGGGGTTCTACCCGTGTACACCGACGGACCGGGGTAGCCAGCGTGGCTGTAACCACATGGGGTCTGGCACAGACAGGCAGACATGGGGTCTAAGCACTGACACGGTGTCCAGAACATTGCTCACAGCGCTGGGGTGGAGTCTGGCAGTCACCAGAATTCCAAAGTCTGCACCTCTGCAAACACGCAAGGTTTGTCAGAGGTGGAATTAAAAGCCTCCATGCTGCAGGCAAAAGGCCACAGTGCTGATTTTCCTACCAAGCCTTTTGGTGATAATCTTTAAGTAATAGGAAAGGAGGTTTGTTATTTAAAACTCCGGTTCCAGCTAGCTTCTAGACGCCGTTATTAGCTTCTCAGTGCTGTGAATGGGATATATATATATAAAAAATAACAACCATAGGTTGTAAGAACTGAAAGCTTTTCACCAGAGGATTACATTAGAGAAAGCCACACAATACAAACTCAACCAAGCCTTCAGGAAAGCTTTACATAAGAGTGCACAAGGCCAAGAATAAAGGACGCCTTTGCCAAGACAAGGAACAGACAAAAGTGCCTGAAAATAAATTGTGACTGCAAATCAAATTTACCCGCACAGAAGGTTGCATGCAGCTTTTACTAATTCCTGCAGGAAGGATCTATTTCTGGAGCAAGTCAGATACAAGAACTGAGTTAAGAGAACAGTGGTATGTAATTGCCACAAGAACAGAACAGTCTTGGCTGCTGTAGCACCAAGAGCAGATACTTCATGCAGTCCAACTTCTGGGTTTGCACTGACACCATATTTTAGTTCGAAACGAGGTCAGCTCTTTTTGGAAATGCTTCTGATCCTCAGCAAGATTTTTATAGCCTATGAACTTTTACACATGATTTAATACAAAATGTCCTTCCCTCCCCACTCGTCCCCAATAATAACTTGTTATTTGAGTCAAAGCAGCTGAAAAGATAGAACAGCCTTGTGACTACCATGTTGGAAAGAGCAATGGCACGTTTCCCACATTCCTTATGGAAGAGGTTGCTTTAAGACACTGTCACGGTTTAAGCCCAGCTGGTTACTCAGAGCCACACAGCCACTCACACACTCCCTCCCTTTATCCCCCCAGAAAAGAATGTAAGTCCCGCGGGTTGAGGTAAGACCAGTCCAGTAACTAAGGCATACCAGAAATCACTACTGCTACCACCAATAATAATGATGATAGGGGAACTAACAAGGGGACAGAATATAAAAAGGGGGAAAGGGAAAGAAAACAATAAACACAAGTGATGCACAATACAATTGCTCCCCACCCACCGACTGATACCAGGCTGACCCAAGCAGCGATCTGGGCCTTCTTGGTGACTCCCCCCAGTTTATATACTGAGCATGATGTGCTGTGGTATAGAACATCCCTTTGGCTACTTTGGGACAGCTGTCCTGTCTCTGCTTCCTCCCAGCTTCTTGTGTCCCTCCTCACTGGCAGAGTATGAGACTAAAAAGTCCTTGACCGGAGTAAGTATTACTTAGCAACAACTGAAAACATCAGTATGTTATCAGCGTTTTTCTCAGACTAAAGTTGAAAACACAGCACTGCACCAGCTACTAAGAAGGAGAAAAATGACTGCTACTGCTGAACCCAGGACAGACACCTTCAGAAATATCAGTACAGTTTGGTTTTAGAAACCTCTATGTCACCTGTCAATTCAGAGTCACCCCTGAAGTACCAAATCACATGTATATTTTTGTTAATAACCTTAAATGTGAGAGCTCTTCATGCAGCCTCTGTAAGCGGGGTAAAATCTCTGTCCCACAGAGGAGCCAAACTGAGCTGAAATCTAAAAATGTTTCCTTTAGCTCTGCTGAGGACTTGCCAGCAAGAGACCCTCCCAAACACAGATGTTTTAGGGAGTAACGTGGGACTGTGAGAGCTGAGATCTGGTGACTGTGCTGGCAGCTGCAGTTGCCACTCCCACCTTAATTTGGGCAGATCTTCATGAATCATATTTGTAATGTGATATTTTTTGCACTTTTAATGCATTACTGTGTCTAATGGTAATGTGGAGATTGTTTTTACACTCTACCAGCTACCCTGTGGCTGAAAAGTCGCATTTGCAGAAGTTCTATTAATAAAAGACTTGCCCTGACTGAGCCTTCTGAATCGTGCCAAGGAAGCATTAAAAGATTTAAATCTATTAATGCAGATGTCCCATTTCCTTCTGCCACAAAATAACAAGCGGTGATGACTTGCTGCAGCTCAGTAATCCCCCAAGATTTTGCACATCACGAGAAGCGATTCTTACCAAGAATATTCCTTTGGCTTTAATGTAACAACTTGCAAAATTTTCTAATGAAATTAAATAATAATAATAATAATAACAATGAATTGTTGGGCTTTAGTTGGGAATTACAGGTTGGATATTCATACCCATGGAGAGAATCTTTATAGCATTCTGGTTTTGTACCAGAGACGCACATTACTTTGGAATTACCTTTGAGAAGGTTTTCAGCTGCCGAGGTTTGGTTCAACAGGTTCACAGTTGCACAGAAACATGTGGATCCCCATACCCAGCAGGGGCCATTTCATGTTTCAGCAGCTCAAGCCTATTACTCATCAGCATCAACCTATTTTAAGTAAAGATAAAAGAGGACTTTTTCAGTTGCATTACCCAATCTTGAATTTAAAACAACCAAAATAATCTCCTGCTGCTTATTTGGAGGGGTAGTTTTGAGGCGTGTGGGTTTATTTAGATATGCTTTAAAAGCACTTAAAATGCATAAATGTTCCCTATACCACCCGCTGTCAGCAGAGTTCACACATTGGTTTCAAAGCGTTACACAGGAACACCAAAATCAGATGTGTTTGCCACCATTTCCTTTACACTCCAAGTTCTGCCCGTGCTGCCTGCATCCAACCTCTGCCTCCTCTCCCACTCCTCCCTGCCAAGCTACTACACCATTTCAGTGCTTCCTCCCAAGCCACCACACTATTCTATTCTATTTTAGAATAATCATAGCATAGTTAAGGTTGGAAAGGACCTTAAGATCATCCAGTTCCAACTCCCCTGCCATAAGCAGGGACACCTCACACTAAACCATGCCACCCAAGGCTTTGTCCAACCTGGACTTGAACACTGTCAGGGATGGAGCATTCACAGCTTCTCTGAGCAACCCATTCCAGTGCCTCACCACCCTAGCAGGAAAGATTTTCTTCCCTATATCCAATCTAAACCTCCCCTGTTTAAGTTTGAACCCATTATCCCTTGTCCTGTCACTGCAGTCCCTAATGAAGTGACAGAACAAGGGGTAATGGGTTAAAACTTCCCTTTCAGGAAATGGCAGTAAAATTACCTTTATAACGTAACAGCTGTAGTTATTTCCTGTGTTTCAGATTGAGATGCAGTTCAATGAGTATCGGTTCATTGAGGGTTGGGAAGCTATCATTAATTCTGCCATTAACAACCAGCTACACCATGAAGTTCCTTCAATGGAAATGCATTCTACAAAATTACTCCATGCTTGATTTGCCTCCTCCTCTCGCCACCCCCAGGCATGAATCAGGAGCAGCTCAACTGCAACCCCCGGGGGCACATGGGTGTATAATAACATCGAGGATTGTTTTGCTCTCACTTGCAAAAATGAGAACTATTATTATAATTGGAGTATTTTTCCTTAATGAAGCACTTTAACAACTTCTTGAGAAAATTAAAACTCGGGTGTGGAAATATCCCTGTTGCATCATAATTAATTGGCAAGAAATCCAATCTAACAGGAATCAATTCACTCTGTGGTGGTCACTGCCCATGGCAGGGAGTTGGAATTAGATGATCTTTAGGTCCTTTCCAACCCAACCCATTCTATTATTCTGTGATTCTATGGAGGAAATGCTTGCACAAGAGAACAGCTCAGCCTTCCCATATGAGACAGAGAATCCCTCCACAGCCTCCTCCATGTGGCTATAGGGAAATGCCATGTCCTCACTGTGGTTCTCCTCACCAGGACACATGGGTCGACACCAGGGACAACCCCGGTGACCATCGCGCCTCCCTCAGAGGGCTGCAGCACATCCATGGAGGGTCACGGAGCCCCCAGGCCCTCGCGGTTTGGCTGCAGGTTCCACCGAGCCGCCGGTCCCCACAGGGCTGTGGTGGGAGCAGCATGGAGGCCTGAGGTAATGAAGGAGGTATGGCCGGGCTGTGGGTGGCAACAGGCAGTGCCCAAACCGCACCGACTCGGGCCATAGCTCCTCCTTCTATAGCGTGCCCGCAGGGGCCGCGGCCGCTCGAAGGAGCCCCACACAGTGCTTCAGAGCCCGGCAGCTGCTCCCTAAGCCCCCCTTACCCTCAGCATCCACCTCAACCCCGGAACGTCCTCCCTGAGCACCATCCCGCCAACCGGCCCCGCTGTGGAGGCACACAACCCCGCTCTGATTGGCCGCGGTGTGACCCCATGTGATGGCGGCGGTAGCAGTGATTGGCCTGCTGGTGGCTGGGCGGGTGGGCGAGTCCGGTTTCCCGGTCTGCAGGTTCTGGTGTCGCCATGGCGAGCGTGCACGAGAGCCTGTACTTCAACCCGATGATGACGAACGGCGTGGTGCACGCCAACGTCTTCGGCATCAAGGACTGGGTCACCCCCTATAAGATGGCGCTGCTGGTGCTCCTAAGCGAGCTGGGCCGTGCTGGCGGGCAGCTGGGTCTCCTGGAGCGGCGCCGGCTCAACCGGCTGCTGCTGCCGCTGCTGCAGGTCGGGGCCTGGGCATGAGGACGGGGAGGGAGGGATGGTGACCCTACAGAATATCGCGACATGTCGCTCTCCCCTTCCCCAGGGTCCTGACATGCCGCTGTCGCGACTACGCAAGGCTATCGAGGAGTGCTGCTCGCACCTGGCCAGCTCCGTGCACATCAGGTGGGCGCCCGGGCCGCGCCTCCCCTTCCCCGCATGTCCGAGGGGGACCCGCAGCGGGGTGCGGGGTTACGGGCCGCGCTCAGGGCTTGTGGAGGAGAGAGGCACGGGGCTGCCCAGCGTGTCAGGGCTCTGCAGGACTGGAGGCTGAGGAGCGCTGTGGGGCATCCCTGCCCTCCCGCCGAGTCTGTGTTCCGTGTGGGCAAGGTGAAAACACCGCTGCTGCAAGCAGTGGCTCTGCGGACGACGATAAAGGTGCTCTCTGCGTGCGCTGTTATATAGATCTGCCCTGATACCTGCTGAGAAGTGGTCTGGAACGTGTGAATTTGTAGTTTAAAAAGGTCACACGTTTGGTGCAGAAATGTACTTCTGTAGTTGCTTTAGTTGGGCCTGGGACTAGGTGATCCTTAAGGTCCCTTCCAGCCCAAACCACTCTGTGATTCTAAGTTCTAATAAATAAGTTCTGAAAGGCCCCAAACGCAGACACCACAGCCATCTGCTTTAAAGTTTCTATGTACAGAAGGTCTGTTTTGATACCGTCTAACTCACTGAACAGCAGCAGCTTTAAAAGTCACTCTGGTTTGGGAACCTGTTCATTATGTTAAAAGAATAACCATGTTTTCTAATTGTGCTCTTTACTGAAAGAACTGTTTATAAAGGCAAAAGAACCCAACCAAACCTGATTATTATTAGCCTTATTATTAATATTTAGTATGGTTTGGTTTGGCTTATGAGTATAAAACTCTTCTGGGCTTAATGGAGTAGCTGCCACTTGGTTCTGGTTGTGTTTACTCATCTATATCTGAAATAGAAGAATATTTATTTGATACATATAATTGATGCCCTTAAAAATGTGCGTTTCTGTTCCCTGTTTAGGTTAAAACTTATGGCAGAAGGAGAACTGAAAGATATGGAACAATTTTTTGATGATCTTTCCGATTCATTTACAGGCACGGAGCCAGAAGTTCATAAAACAAGTGTAGTAGGTAACTAACTGTTACCCATATGCTGTATTTGATGTGCTATCACTGACGTAATTCACTAAGGATGCAGCTTGCTTTTCATTTTGGGGAGGTGTAAAGGGTTGCATGGTCTGATTTTTCTCTTGCTCAGATGTTTCATATTATAATATTCTTACACTAAGCTTAACTTTGCTGTCATCAGGTGGTCTGTGAGATTTGCCACTAAAGTAGCACCAGCTTTACACTCTCCAGAGTAGTCTTATCAGTTGGTGTACTGGGACACTGAAGTGAAATCAAATAATGTGATGTAAGCTTCTGCTTCTGATGGTTTCCAGTCTCCTTTCTGAAACAGCGACCTTACAGGCAGTTGTCATAGCAGATGTTTTCTTTTGCAGGCCTCTTTCTGCGCCATATGATCCTGGCATACAATAAGCTTTCTTTTAGTCAGGTCTATAAACTTTACACTGCGCTTCAGCAGTACTTTCAGAATGATGATGAGAAAAAAAATGGAATTGATGAGAGTGATATGGACCTGACAAATACAGAGGAATTTGCGGGGAAGATGGAGAAAGAAGAACTCGATCTACCTCTAAGGTGATACATTAAGTCTTTCCCACTAATTAAGAGAAGTAAGTCTTATTTCAGATTACTTCTGTGCACATCAGAGTAAACTTAAGCTTTGTCCAGATCAAGGTACTGCTGCTGTTAAACCTTCCAGACTCCACCAGTGGTCATCTAGGCCACGTGTGTGTCCTGTCACTAGCAAATCCAGCTACAGTATTGAGATGTAGTGGTTTTTAAAGCCTCATGCACACTGGCAGAGCCAGGTGGCTCCTTGGTGCCACCATGTGGTATCACTTTCAAATGACAGCAGTTCTGCTCATCTTTAAGATGTCAGGACCGGTGCTCATGCTCTCTTATGGAATCACAGGTTAAAAGCCAGATGCTGCCCACAGTTTCCTTCTGTACAGCCCAGTGCCGGATGAATTGTGCTAGTGTGTGAGATGCTAAAGCTGTTGGAGACGCTACTTTTGCTTCCAACAAGGAAAGATTGCTCGATAAGGGGAAAGTTAAGCTTAATGGTTTTGGTTTCTCTTGTTTTCCTTCTCCAAATAGAAGAACTCACATCTATTTATATCAAAAATGAGAAACAAATATTGTGCGTTTTCACATGCTAAAGAAATGCTCCACTGTAAGAACAATCCCCAGAGCATTTTGTGTATCCGTAGATTTGAAACTTCTTTCTAAACTGTCTTTGTATAAAATTGTGCTTGTGCGTGCTCTGCCACAGCATGAGTCAGTTAACAGCTCTTGGAGCCTGGCTGTCTGTTGTACTTGCTGGCTTTCCTTGGAATAAACTTGTAACTGCTCTTGCAGAACAGCTGTTTTCTGGAGTGATGTATGTGGCCCAAGTGCCAGTTCATTTCATTGTGACTGTCTTTAGAGGAAGGGAAAAGCAGAGCAAAGCCATTGGAATATGGCAATCCCAAATCTGTCTGCTGTTTTCCATTGGGTTTTCACATGTATTAAGGGTAATAATTATAGTGACTATGTTATGCAGTTCAAAGATTACAACTAAACTGTGTGAAATCATTTACCGAGCTTTCTCCTTTTAGTTTCCTTTCATGCTTTGAGCTGTGATGCCTCCTAAAACTTCATAAAGTAAAAGTGTTCAGTGTCCAATACAGTGTGTTTCCTTGTATTCTATTTCATTGCCCTTGTTTCTAACCAGAGTGCTTCTTTCCAGGGAAGAAGAGATATCTTGCAGTGGGCCTCTTTCCCAGAAACAAGCAGAGTATTTTCTTTCTCAGCAGGTATGTTAATTCTGAATACAGTTGAGTAAATGATCTGTAACGTGAATTTCACCTTCAATCTTATCCACAATGTCAGGCACGATGTTTTTTTAGATCTGTTAAAGATGTGTTGATAGCTTGCCTGTAGTTGCTCATTATGAGCACTTGGGGCTAAAAGCTTTATCTAGACTTGCACACCAGATGATGATACTTGATTCTGAGAAGATCACTTCCGTTCTATTTGCCTCAGATTTGATGTCTGTGAAATGTGCAGTTTTGTTGATTATTCTAGCTGATAAATACAGAGTGGGGCAGAAATACACATGGGCACAAATGGCAGTAAAAACACTGCACACTTATAATAACTTATAAAGAGAAACAAACAAAAATATATATAAATAATATGTATTTTAAACACTCCTTTGAATAAGCTTTTGTTTCAATTGATCTCTGTGATCTCTGCAAAGTGAATGCTATAATACAGTATAGCATAAAACTGCCACTGATGTTTCAGCGTCACAGTAGGCAGAGCTGTTATGAAATCTCTTTAATGTTCCCTCCAAGCAGATAACAAACTGACAAGCATGTATCAAAATACATTTGTAACCCTCTGGACTGTCACTTATCTTACTTTTGCTTTCAGGCTTCTTTATTAAAGAATGATGAAACAAAGGCTCTTGCTCCAGCATCCTTACAAAAGGAATTGAACAACTTGTTAAAATTTAATCCAGACTTTGCTGAAGCAGTAAGTGTCTCTTTCTTCATCCAAAATGGTTGTAAAGGGATTTCTTATCTCTAGGATGAGATTATTTGGGAGTAATTTATTCTGTATTGAAATATAAGCAAATGATAAAAACGTGAACAAGTTGTATGTAAATGTTCAAGGAGTCCTCTCCAGGGTTCCATTTGACTTAAAGAGCTGTCCTGCACAGGTCCCACAGTGCCAAGAAAAAATACATATTTTTAGCATCTCCTTTTTATCTGCATGGCATCTGGAAGGAATGCTCACAGTTCAAAGTTTGTTCTGGAGTGCACGCACAGTGCGAGCCATGCTTCCATTCCCTCACTTAGCACATAAATATAGGAATTCTACCTATGTAGAGGTGTCAGGCTTGGTGGGATAATTCTGACAGCCAGATCTTGGCCTATGGAATGCTACCTGTTAGGAAAAATGACCAACTTTACCCAAGGTTTACAGAAATTCTGCACAGGTAGTATCAGCATTACTGCAACTTCTGATTGAGCCCTTTCCTGGCCATGCAGGATTGCAGGGTTGCACATATTAGGCAACCTTTCTCAGTAAGAACTTACATAGTAATTATAAGCCCCTCTTTGTTTTAGTAGTTCTGGATAGTTAAAGCTAATTTTGCTTCAATTTTTAGCATTATTTAAGCTACTTAAACAGTCTCAGAGTGCAAGATGTCTTCAGTTCAACCCACAGCCTCCTTCATTACTTCGACCGGTTAATCCTCACTGGAGCAGAAAGTAAAAGCAATGGGGATGAAGGTTATGGTCGGAGTCTGAGATATGCTGCTCTGAACCTGGCTGCACTGCACTGTCGCTTTGGGCACTAGTAAGTTACTGTATTGTACCACACCACTGAAATTCATCCTGTTGCATCTCATAAGTGCTGATAGATAGCTCTTCTGTTTGTTCTGAAAATCTCTTCAGGAGAAGAAGGGACTTTCATTTGATAACAGCCACAGTTGGGTTGGAGTTTTCTTGGAATCTTGATTTGTTTTGGTTTGTTTTCATTTTGACATTTATTTGGTTTCCATAATAACTGAGCCATCTCCAGCAGGGTAGGAGTTGACATTTGTCTGTGTCCTTTTGCAACTGTTTCCTAAGTATTTAAGTTCTCCATTGCTACGTTTCCATGACCTCAGAAAGGTCAGTGGACGTGGATGCCTATTTTCAGCTATATTCTCAAGAAACTGGCTGGTTTTCTGTTAACATTCAAATCAGCATAGAGCTGATGATCTGGAAAAGGGATCATTAAAGGAAGAAAAGCCATCTGAGCTTTTTTAGTTTTAAATGCCATAGAGGTGGGTGTTACTTTATTGATAAAGCTGGCTTACCCACCTCCATATATGGTTGACATATATTGACTGTTGCCTGGAGGCATCATGTAAAAGGGCTGGAGATAGGAAGGACATCTGCAAAATTGAGAACAACATTTTCTACAGAGGCAGATGCTTAACATTGTCCTTGTTCAAACAATAGCTTGGTACATTGGCCTGTACAGGGTTTGAAAGCCTGCTTGGGGTTATAGTTGTGTTTTTGTAGTGGCATGCAGATGTTGTCTTGCTTATTATCCTCCAGACTAGAATATATTGCTGAAGGGCCAGGAGGAAAATGCAGGCTTTTTCATCAGTCTTTAATCAGAGTTATCTCCTGAGTGCTATATGCATAATTTAGATCAATATGCCTCAGTATTGTAATGTTGTGTTTTAAGCACTGTGGGAACACTAATATGTTCTCCCTTTTTGTTTGCTGATAGCCAACAGGCTGAACTTGCACTTCAGGAAGCTATCCGAATTGCACAGGAGTCTAACGACCACGTTTGCTTACAGCACTGCCTGGTAAGGTAGCTGTGTTGAAACAAGGTTAAGCTGCCTTTGTGATCTGAGCCTTTGCTCAGTGAACTGTTGCAGGGCTCCTTTTACAGTGGTAGCTCATCAAATTACATCAGTAATTCAAGTATAACTGCCCAGCAGTGGGGTGAAAGTGCTTCTGGCAGATGGGTCACTCAGAGCACCTGTAGGGAGATCATGGGATGGTTTTGTTGTAGCTCAGGATTACTTTTTTAAACAGGAGTTGTGAACCCAGAGTGCAAAAACCTTAGCTCAAAGTGTAGTCTTACATGTATTAAGGAGACATAGCATTTCATATTTCATTTCCTCCTTTCCTCCTGTCTTTTGGATTCTGAAAGAGTAATCAGCCTTTTTTTGAGCAGACAAAAAGGAGAAGGGAAAGACTTAGATATCTGTGTATTTTGTTCTGTAATGTATATTATTGGTATGATGAATTGGCATCAATGGTATCAAATTCCTGCATTACTTTCTCTGCATTCCCCTGAACTTCCAGTTCAGTGTTGACTGTTGTCAAGCAAGTCTTGCAGCTGAGCTGCACTTCTGATATATTTTGCTGTGCAGCATTTAATAGTGGTTTCCTTAGTATCACATTAATCCTGAAGAGTGGTTCTTATTTCCAGTGGGTTTTTGTGCATTCCATGCTAAAAGTTTAAAGTGCTGCAGCCCTTGGCTGTTTGCAGTGGGACTTTAACTTCTCTTTCCTTGCTAGAGCTGGTTGTACATCTTGGAGCAGAAGATATTCGATAGCTGTGTTCTGCTGGAGCACTCTGTAAACAAATCTTTACATTTTGGTTTGCCTGTAAGTTCATTTCAATTATCCTTAACTTTATTCCAGGGAAAACACATGTGGTGAGGGGAGCGTGGGAGGGGGTTTGGGTTTTGTGGCTGGTCTAGTCAAAATACGTAACTGAATTTAAACCAGAGTTCAGTTGCTTTAATGCCAGTGCATTATTGCAAACCTCACTGGTTTTCCTTCTGATTTGTTTGGTTTTCAGGCAGAAAAACTGTGGCTTCTAGCCTGGCCCCCTGCACCATTTTGGCCTTAGGCCCATAGCACAATCTGCTGGTGCTCAAAGGGAGGTTCTTATGCCTCCACCTTCCCTGAAACTTAGTGCTGGTGCCTCTGGCAGGGTTTTGAACGCATGTTTACTTGGAGGGCTCTTTCCTAGCTGTGAGATCTTGCAAGGCAGCCCTCCCTTTTGATAGTTTTGCACCCTGGATGTTTAGTTCTTAATGTTTAGTTCTATCTTCCCCAAGATCTGCAAGGTCTTTGTTAAGAGAATTGTTCTAAAAGGAACTAAACTGCTGATACTGGGAGATGAGAGCAGGTATGGCTGCTTGGTGGGGAAGGGGAGGGAAGGCTGTGTGTTTTCACAGCTGTTTCATTGCTGGAGAAATCCAGGTACAAGTCCTGTCATCTTCTTTTAAGACTTCTATGTGGAGGAGTGGAAATTACCTTTCACATCTAACAAAATGGCATTCACATATGTGTGGGTGTGCATAAGTGGGTATTTCAAGAAATGCCTGGAGCAGTGTTCCTTTGTCTGTACTGAATACCAGCATCCCTTTTTCTCTGGGATTTTTTTCCACTTAGTTCAGAACTCTTGCTTCACTGTAATTTGCAAGTGTAGTGGACCCTGTTTTCAGTCTTTCAGTGCTGGTGTGTGTATATATATTTATACATATATATATATATGTTTTTTTTTCTTCCCAGTACCTTGCTTCCCTGGGAATACAGTCCTTGGTTCAGCAAAGAGCTTTTGCAGGAAAGGCTGCCAACAAACTAATGGATGCCTTAAAAGATTCTGATCTGTTGCATTGGAAGCACAGCTTGTCAGAGCTTATTGATATTAGTATAGCACAGAAGACTGCCATTTGGAGATTGTATGGCCGCAGGTATTTTGTTTCTTTTGAACTCTTGGGTTAGCTCACTGTACTTGTTAGCACATAATGCATTATGAGTTATTTATACAGGCACAACAAGTGACTGTGTCTCTTCAGTGTGCTAAAATAAAACAATCAGACTCTGATTCAGTACAGGCTGAGAGCAGTTACTTCCATTCTGTTGTGTTCTTCTGAAATTCGTACTGGAGAAGAGATTGAGTTTCCATTTAGTAGTGGCAAATAGATTGTAGGTTCTGTGCCCCCGTTTTCAGCATTTCTGTGCTTAGACTGTGTGAAGCTTTTGGTGTGTAGCACTTGACATGCATGTGTAGTCCAGAGTTCCTGGACAGCAGTTGTTTTAAAAGTTTCCATTCTCTCCCAGGTCCTTGACTTACCAGAAAATGCAGGCTATTGTCATAACAAGAACATAGATTAAAAATAGTTGTGTTTATTGCTTGAAAGCTAAAAGATATTTCTCTTGCACAAGCACCATGGCACTCCAACAAGCCCAGACATTGCTGAGCATGAACAGTCTGGAGGCTGTGAATGTGGGTGTTCAGCAGAATAACACCGAGTCCTTTGCTGTAGTCCTGTGTCACCTGGCTGAGCTGCACGCAGAGCAGGTGAGGTTTATGGCTATTCGTGCAAAATGTCATTTGGGTGAGAGGATGTGTGGGTGTTATTGACAGGGAGTGCGAGACTTGACTTGTGTTTTGTTCTGACTTTAATGTCTGCACTGGGGGCAAAGAAAATGCAGGCTTTGGCTCGGCAGGTTCTGGCTGTGAAGGTTGTGTTGCAATCAAGGGGAGTGGTGCTTGCCCTGGTGTCTATTAATCACAGTGCTCTTTCTGTCTTACAGGGATACTTTGCAGCTGCTTCTGAAATATTGAAACACCTAAAGGAAAGATTCCCTCCCAACAGTCAACATGCACAGGTAGAATGTCATTGAGCTTGTAAATCATGTAACTTATACAACAGGATCTGAATTCCATTGCACCTGAATTCTTTCCTCTGTATGCCTTAGGTTATACATTGGATAATTTCACTTGGCTCATGACCTCACAGGAAGTCGTCTGGCATAAACTTTGCTACAGAATCATGAAAAAGATGCCCTGTTGTTTTAAGACTGATGAGACATTTATCTCACCCTAGCTTCCTAAGAAGAAGCTATTTGAATAGAAGTGTCATTGACAAGAGGAGTGTGCATTTGCTTCATGACCACATATAGGAGTTAAACACTCTGCATTGATTTGGAGTTTCAAAGTTCTGTTTAATTGGTGCTGCTTATCTTGATATACTGCAATCCAGAAATAACTGAGAGAATAGGGTGGAGTTTGTGTAACTCTGGTAAACACATTAACACATGAGTCTAAGACAGTATTTACATTGAAGTGTTCAAGATTCCATTAAATATAGTTTGGTCCTTTTCATTACGGAGCAAGTCTACTGTTCTAAAGCATTAGTAATGATTCAGAAGAGCTTTTGTACTTAAAATGCAGTCATATAGGTGGGCTTTGGTATTGAAACATTAATCCAGACCTGAGCCATTTTCCATTGAGGATAGCAATAATGTAAATCGAGTAACTGCAGGGTGACAGTTAATTGTGTCTAGAAATAAATATGCACAGGGAAAAAGAAAAAGTCAATTCTAACTTAGGATTAGAAAATGAGTTAGGCACAACGTCTAAAACTTGTTCCTGTTGTTCTTTGTTTAGCTTTGGATGCTGTTTGATCAGAAAATACAGTTTGAGAGAGCCATGAATGATGGCAGATACCATATAGCAGATTATCTTGTAGCAGGAATTACAGCACTGAATAGCATTGAAGGCGTGTACAGGTAAGAAATTATGACTCTGCATACACTTGCAGGTATCTGCCATGAAGACAATGAAGAGTTTAGCAAAATGATTGCTTTGTTCTGTGTGCTTACATGTTCTTCCCTTTCCAGAGCTAAGTGGGATCATGTTGTCTATTCTAAAGTGCTTATTCCATTAGAGTATTTCCTGCAATAATGATTTCCAGTCGTTTCTCTGGACACTTTAAGAACTGCAGTAGCACTGCTGAGGTTGGTGTTATTCTAGAGCCATAGATCTGCTGTGAGAACACAAAATACTTCTTTGAAATCTACCATGGTAACTGTGCTCAAACCTAAGCACAAAGCAGATTTTTATGTCAAGCAGCTAGGGATGGATCTCAGGCCTGCTCTGAGCGTGAATGTCTTCATCTGTGTCCTGGTTTCTACAAAATGGAGCAATATGTTTTTTCACTCACTTTTAATGGGTTCTTGTTTCTAAATGAGAAGGACATGTTAGAAATAGGTAGACTTAAAACTTGTTGCTTGAGAGCATGAAAACCAACTTCCTGATAAAAGGAATTTCTTGTTGATGAGGCAAAACACTTAAAGACATCACCAGTGCCAGTAAGCCAGAAGATCAGTATTCAAGCTGTGGGACCTGATGTTTGTCCTTCTGGAATTGGACTGTTTTGTGATTTCCCTGATCTTTAAATATTCTACTCAGTGTCTGTGTTCAGGGTGTTTGTACACATCCCCTACTGCTGTGTATTTGTTTCTCATTTCCCTGTTCTCACTCTTCCCTGGTTGCTCCATATCCTTGTTAGCTCAAGCCAATTTTAACTACTTTACCTCATACCTGTTTTTCTTACAGATAATTAATTGTGCTTTCCAGCTTGCATGCGCTCCCGTTTCTGCTGCCTGTTTGGCCTTTGGTTTTGGCAATCTCTGTTTTCTGTCTGAAGCTGTTGTAGGAGTGTGATTCTTTCTGCCTGGGAGTTGTCCAGCTGGAATCAGAGATGCCTGTTTTCTCCATCAGCATGTACAGCATGCATACACTTTGTCAGAACACCATTCTGCAGTTACAAGAAACAGAGGGTCACCAATAAACACCTATTTTACTTCTGTACTGCAGAGCAGAGTTGTATCTAAAACACAAAACCACAATCAGTGATGTTTTCTTTCTACCACGGCAGAAAAGCTATTGTCTTGAAAGCCCAAAATCAGATGTCAGAGGCACACAGACTTTTGCAGAAATTGTTGATCCACTGCCAGAAAATCAAGAACACTGAGATGGTGATTAGGTAAGAATGTTTTATTTTCAGAGTATTAAAGCCACTTTGCAGTGATTAGAATCAGCCGTGTCAATTTGCCTGTGTTCTGACCTCACTACTCTTCAGATTACCTACTATGATTTGGAGGTTTAAAAATCATTTCATTTATTAATCATGGTATGGAGGAATCCTCTAAATATTGTGGAATTGAAACCTTGTCATTTTAAATATGTAAACTGAAAGGTAGTAGGCTTCAAGCTGCATAACAACTCATGCAAGAAGAGGCAAACACTGCGTCCAGAATAAATAGGAAATAGAAATGCATGTGTGTATTTGTACCTTTGTGGTGACCTTCAGAGTAGTTGCAGTGTTGTTTAAACTTTTTGGATGTCAATGGCATCTCCTCTTAAGGATGTAGTTTAAGTTTATTTTATGTGCAGTAATGTAATTCATGATAAATCAATACCATTATGGATGGAATAAATGGGAAACAAGTAAAGGTGTTTTATGAAAGGAAAAAGTTTGTAATTCTTTCCCCCTGTTTTGGTTAGTGTACTCCTGTCAATAGCAGAGCTCTACTGGAGATCTTCATGTCATACCATTGCCTTGCCTGTCCTACTGCAGGCTCTTGCCCTCTCTCGAGAATATAGCCTCCAGTACTTGGCTTCTGAAACTGTGCTGAACTTGGCTTTCTCCCAGGTATGTCTTGAGTTGTGTTTTCACAGGGCTGTAGGGCAACATTTATTCTGGGGATCTGGATACTGGTTTTACTCCTGTGAGATTTAAGAATGCAGCTTTGTTGGAATTAAATTACTGATTCTGAGGAAGTATATTCTAAGTGTAAGATCTTGTGAGGAAGATAGTAGCTGAGTTTCATGCGTATCACTAAGCTGTGTAGTTATTTCGTATAATTAAGCAGGCAAGCATAAACTGCCCCTGCCTTAATTTCTTCAGTTGTTATTCTTTGTGATGATATTTTGGCTTTCTAGTAGCTCACTTTGGCATGTGTTTGAATTAAAAATAACACTTGTAATGGAGTTCAGTTACATTGTTGCTTTTGAGCTGGCAGTGATGTGGTTGCCAGCACTGACTGTGGTAGAGAAGCCATGTTTAATCATTTCAAATAGCAGCTTGTTTCTACTAGTAAGTTTTGATTTAAAAGAAGACTGTGGGGGGAAAATACACCTAAATATACATCCTTGTCTATAGTGCACTTGTTGTTAGAAGCAGATGTGATGTCTGTTGCTCTTCTCTGAAGAAGCTGCTCTTACCAGTGGATTCCAGTATTAGACCAGCAAGTATTTCTCTTTCAGCTAATCCTTGGCATCCCTGAACAAGCCCTGAATATTCTGCACATGGCAATAGAACCTGTCTTGGCCCATGGAGCTGTCCTGGACAAAGGCTGTGCCTTGTTCTTGGTGGCCAAATGTCAGGTGGCTTCTGCAGCATCCTACACACCACAGAAGAAGACTGAAGGTAGAGTGAAGTGATTCTCCTTGCTGACACTGTGCTGAGAAGTGCAAACCAGTGTATAGACTGGGGTCCTGCTACACAATCACCATTCAAAAAAACACTAAATGACATAGCAGTTGTTACCTAGATTTAAGATAGCAAAATGAGTTATTTAACAGCCACGATGTTTATAGTGGAGTCTTGTTTATCTGCATACTTTCACACCCATAGTTTGCAGCAAAGGCTGAATAACAGAACTGAAAGAGCATGTTGCTAAGACACAAATTGTTTTGAAAAGCTGAGGAATTTGTCATTGGGCTCCTCAGAATTGAGCTATATCACTTGGAATTGTTATGGTGATCTTATCTTAAATGTGACTGTCCCCTTTTCTTTCCACAGCTTTGGAGTCTGCTATCTTGAATTTAAATGAAGCGAAGACATATTTTGCCAAAGTGGACTGTAAAGAGCAACTCAGAGACGTTCTCTACTTCCAAGCCCGGCTGTTCCACACCCTAGGCAAGACCCAGGAAAGGAACAAATGTGCCATGTTGTTCCGTCAGTTGCACCAGGAGCTGCCAGCACACGGTGTCCCCTTAATCAATGCCTTCAAGTGATGCATTTAAAGATGAGATTTGTTTGTTTTCCTGGGATGTGTTTTTTTACAAGTGTCTTTTTATTATATTTGGTATTCCATGTTTCAAAATAACTGCCAATAAATCATGGTCTTCTATTGAACAAACTTGCATTTTGTTTGAAGTGACATAAGGGAAAGCATGGGTTTCCACCCATTTCACTTGTATTCTGTACTTGTAATTAGGAATAAGAATTGAATGGGGGAAAATAGACTTTCTTGTCTGCATGATAAACACACTGGGGGGAATGGTGCAGTCACAATGAAATAATATCTGTTCTTTGTTGTGACATTTTCAGAATCAATGCCGGCTTCACGAATGCTGAGGAACAAAAACTAGTGGAAAATGTATGCGAAGCTGCTTTGTTCTTGTTTTACGTGGTCCAGAATGTATCTCATTTAAAACATGTCCTTGCATTTAACCTGTCTACAGTCACTGTTTACTCCATAGAAACAGATGGTGCTGGAAGAAGGGGAAAAAAACCAGGATTCAGTTGAAGTCTAATGGTGCAGTCCCGGCGTTGTTCGTGTGTCCTTGTGCAAAGAGCAGCTGAGAGAAGAGATGAACAACAGCCCCAGCACAGCTTATTGTATGTGTTCTCCTGTAGGTGCTGGTGTAATTTACCTGCTCTGGTTTTAGGGGTGAATAAATGAAGATAGTTGCGACTAACTCAGTATCTGATATGCTGCCATTGAGTTCTAGTAATTAGATCCTTGTTTTGGATGTAGACGGGATTACCCTTTTGTGAGTACAGGGGATCCAGTCCTTTCACCTTTTGGCTGTATAGAAGGTGAACATCATGAGTATAAATGCTTGGAGATGCCCTTCCAGGAAGCACTAGATTAAACTGTGGCATTGTTAGCAATGAGAAAGCAAGAGCAGCCCTAAATATGGCTCTGCTGGGGCAGAGAAGTTCTAAAATGGGGTTGAAACAAGGGGTAGTTCAGTGCTGGTTTAGTTGTCCTGTTTAAGTTGGATTGGATCGTGATTGTTGGCAGGTAGTCAATGCATTGATTTTTGAAACACTGTTTCTAACAGGGAAGAGCAGTGCAGGTTTGCAGGAATGCTGATTTTGGTGGCTAACCCCCTCTCAGCTACGTTTTAATCCATGTAATCCATAAAACATTTGGAGCACCTACGATGTTCCAGTAAGAGCATAAACCTGACTTCTAACCTGGCTTTCAAGATCCTGGTCAAAATAGCAGCATTTATCCGTAACACTTGTTTGGAAGCATGGCTCTGCTCCAGAGAGCTCTACACTGGCGAAGTGGTGCCCACATCACAAAGCAACAGCATTTGCATCTGCTCGAGGCTGAAGCTGTTGCTTCGAGAAGGGAGGAGTCGATCAGGTGAGCTCAGTGCAGGAACTGTGCTTCATGGGAATGTTCTTGGTAAGGAAACTAACCGGCATTAGCGTGGACAAATCAAGGGAGGTGTTTACAAAGGGCCGGTGCCAGCCAGGGTGCTCCAGGCTATGCCCATGTGGCAGCATTGCCTCTGTCCCAGTGCTGCAGAGCAGCAACCTGGGTAGGAGCTGTGCTCGGAGGCGATGGCAGTGGCCTGGTGGTGGCCACTGTGATATTTCCAGAGAAGGAGGGGTTTAGAAACCAGTTTAAGTGATTATTTAGGAAGCGTTGGGCAATGGCTCAGCAGAGCCCATGAGGGGCTGGTGCAGGTCAGCCCCTTTGGACCCGTTGACCTCATGCAGCAAAGCCAGTGTTTGCACAAGGGCAAAAGGGAAAGAAGCTCCGGCCGGGAGCGGCGGGAGGAGACTGGGGCTTGTTTGCCGGACACGGGGGAGGAGTGGGACCTGCCGGAGCACTCCCCCCCAGGCTGCGCTGCGCGGTAAAGGCGGGGCCGCGGCCGGAGGGGGGATAAAACACTAAATCAAAGCAAAAAAAAAAAATTCTAAAAGCCCCAAACCGTGGCAAAAAACCCACCCCAAAGAACGGCTTCAGGGGCGGGCGGGCAGGATGCGGCTGCCCGGGGGAAAACCTCCCCTTCCCCGGGGCGGAGCGGGGCCTCCCTCCCTCCTTTCTCCCCTCCCTCCCTCCCTCTCTCTCCTTCCTTCCATCCATCCTTCCCTCCTTCCCTCGCTGCCGCCGCCGCCGCCGGAGTGGAGCCGAAAGCGAAGCCGGCTCCGGGTGCGCGGGGCTGCTTCCCCGGGCGGCGGAGCGGAGCGTCCCGCCAGGTCGGTGGCCGCGGGTGCGGGCGGGGAGGCCGGGGCGGGCTCTGCCGGGGCTGCGGCTGCGGAGACAAAGCCGCGCCCGGAGGCACCGGCACCAGCGGGTGCTGGGGGCCGGGCCGGGCCGGGGATACGCTGGGAGCTGGGAGCGGCAGCTCCTGCCAGCGGGACTCACAGGGGCCTGTGCGGGCATCCCGGCGGGGCCGGATCCGTGCTTGTATCTCCCCGTCCCTTTTCGGGTTGCTGCGCCGCGGCCGCCCGGGCCCGGCAACATCCTGCTGGCCTTTCCTGTGCCGGTGGTACCCGGTGGGCTGTCAGCATCCGCGGGCTAGGGATGTGCCAGGGTGGTTGCTGTCCCTGTGACACCAGGCGACCTGCAGACTGTCATGGGGCTTCCGACTGGGGAGGTGCGGGCTTGGAGTGGGGACACTGGGAGAGTTAGGCCGTGGGGTTGGGAGAAGGAGGGGATTTTTAAAGTCAAGGAACAAAGAGGTCAGGAGACAATGGAGGGGACGGAGTTGGTGGAGTGACCGCTTGCAGGGGCCAGGTCTTGTTAGGGGAAGCCACCGTTATTGTTGCTGTGAGTTCCTGAGCGTGGTTAGGAGGTGGGACGCAGCCCTGTGGCCACGTGCACGACACAGAGCATAAGGTGCGTGAAGGTAAAAGTAGAGACCAAAAGCAGCAGTGGGATGACCACAGGAAGCTGCTGCAATAGAGCTAAGGGCTGACCACATGGCTGTGTGATGCTACGGGAGCAGAAACCATTCCTGAGCACAGGACCAGGCTGTCCTCAGGGCCGAGGGGACTGTGCTGGGACTCATTTGTGGCGGCTGTGGGTGCTGGAGCTCCGTTCATGGCCCCTAAATGGAGGGGTAGCCTCTCTCCTGGGAGAAGGAGCCCATTCCCTCTGCTGGTCCCTCTCTGTGAGCACTTAGTTTTGGGAAAAGCAGCCAACAGAAGCCATGAGCCCATCTGTGAGTACACTGTGAGGGGGTTGATCGACCAGCACTGTTCCAGGGAAGGTGGTTGTTTTCAGACTGGGGAGGTAATTTGGAGGAGGCTTTGCTTTCAGCTCAGCCCTAATGTCTTTTAAGTGGTGTTCACAAAGCACAGAGCTGCTCTCATTTCCTTTCTTGTGGGTATTGTAGCTGGAGCTGTTGTTTCCAGGAAAGCTGGGATGCTGGACAAGGTGATGGTGGTTTCCTGAGCGCACACTGGCCTGTGCTCAGTGCCATGTCCTGAGCATACGCTCTTGTTTTGGGGTACTCATTGCTTAAGAAGTATCAGGCATTGTCATCAAGATTTCTTATAATCTCTGTAAGGATGTGTTTTGACTCCTACTGAAACCTTCCACTGGGCTT
This sequence comes from Agapornis roseicollis, assembly GCA_002631895.1. Lineage (NCBI taxonomy): Eukaryota > Metazoa > Chordata > Aves > Psittaciformes > Psittacidae > Agapornis > Agapornis roseicollis. The sequence goes on from NDXB01000882.1 coordinate 173,049, forward strand.
TGTGCTGTTCCAATGCTACCAGCTTGGCTTTGCATTTAGTCTCCAATGCTTTCTGCTGCATTGGATGAGCCAGGCAGTACAGGAGGCTCTTCTGTTCACCCCAGGGGCAATGAAAACCTTTGCCCCCTGGGCACAGGGACCTGGTGTACATGGCAGCTGGGTGTCTGTTTCGAGTATCTCATTAGTTTGGGTGCCCTCAGACTTCTAGAGAAGCTGATGAGAGATCTTTTTCCATTAGAAGTCAGGCATGGTCTTTGTATACTACAGTGACTAATATATTTCTGGCAAGGTCTGCACTTGCCCGTAGGAAGGGAAACTGTGATCGATGCCCCTGTTTGATGCAGATGACACCACTCTTGGCATTGGCACTTCCACCGCTGACAGTGACCACAGGGAAAGCAAAATAGCCCCTGGACTCTGCCCAGCAAGGGTGAACTGGCCATGGTTAACTGCTAACCACAGACCTAGGATGGCAGCAGGGGAAGGATCCTCTGTGAGTAAACCCAGCCTTGGTTTAGGTGGTTTGTGTTCAGCTTTGTTATAAACAGCTTGGTTTTGTAGTGCATAAGCTGACCCCCATGGAAGGATGGAGGGAGGTGTCACTGCTGGAGCTGCCACCCAGTCTTATTGCTGTAGGAGGGTCTGACCCTGACACTGTCTGGCTTTGCTGGAAGCATGGCAGGAGAAGGCGAGCATGAAGGAGCTGGAGGCACCCTGCCATTGCTCACCCTGCACTGGGGTAGAGAAACAGCTCCAGGGAGGGAAGGACAGGCCGGTGCATCCATATGCTCCCATTTAAATCTGTGCAGCCAGTGCTGGCTGCAAGGTGCCATCCTCTTCCCTCCTGAAATCAGGCAGTGTGATCCCATCCGGAGGTGGGTGCATCCCAGCAGGGACCAGGCAGGGACCACATGCTCACAGCAGAGCTGGGGCAGCAGGAGGGGGCTGTCAAAATCACTTCCCTCTCACGGGGGCTGATTTCACTCCCATTTGTTTCCACTGAGCCATGTGGACGCTGAGCAAGAGGGAGAGCCTGGGTTGCACAGAGCTCCTTTCATTTTCATATCCCTCTCCTTGCTGAATTAGATGCGAGACTGATTGCTTCGATAATCCTGCCACAGCCGCTATGGGTTATGTGTGGATTGCAGCCAAAAGCCGTGCCGATAAATCATTCCTATACACCAGGCTGTTCGAGTTCCTGAGGATTTTGTGGGCATGTGCTGCTCGCTTTTACATAAGGATCTGCTGGAGTTCATACTAGAATGTGCCACTTTTCCCTGGGCAAACTGGGTGGGTTGGTGAAGCCAAGGCCTCTGGGCTGTATTTCCCCTCTTTGGGTTTATTCCCCTCATTCCAGCTATTTCAGTTTTCCCTCTGGATGGGAATGCAGCTCTTCTCCTCCTCCTCCTCAGCCTCACCATGTAATTATTAAGGTTGCATTGCCATTAGCAGTTGTCCCACATCCTGTGGGGCCTTGTTCAACAGTGGGATCTATGATTCTATGATCCCACGTGTGGGTTTCTTTTGGGGAAGGTATCATCTCACAGGGCAGTCTCTGCAAAACCCCATGCTTGGTCCCTTTGTGCACACACACCAAGGGAGGAAGCCCCTGGATTTTCCACCCTTGCTGATACTGTGATGGTGTCTGGATGACTTTTAGCCTGTTTAGAGAGTCTGGGGGAGCCTGCTTGAACTCATCAGCCTTGATATGTTTATCCTGGTCAAGCCAATTCTGGCCAGGGCACGCTCAGCTCTCAAGTGTGGCAGAGGCTTCATAACTCAGTGTTGGTTTAGCCTAGCAAAGTTCAGTGTGAACCCTTGGAAATCCAGATGCAGCAGGGATGCCCACCCGTGCTGAACCACCACTGGGGACCAGTGCTGCAGCCAGCAATGCTCCTGGGGTGCCCTCATCCATCAGCTGCCTTTTTAGGTGCAGTTGTGGCACATGGTGAGGGCACATGGCATGGCATTCTGGATCAGCTCCGGCTTCGGGGGACAGCTATTTATATGTGTCCACTGGCAGCGTGCCTGAAGCAACCCAGGCAAATGCCAACTGGCCTCGAGATGCATCCCAGAGGGTTCAGGATGAACGGGGCAAGCTGCCTGTTTGTTTTAATCCATTTTGGGAGTGCAGTAAAACATGCTGCCGTGGCCACAAGCAGCACCAGGGAGGGGATTTTGCAGCTACGATGCCCAAGACACGGAGCTCCCAGCTCTCCTGGCCAGCAAGGCTCCAACCGGGAGCAGATTCAGCCTTGTGAAACACGGCGTTTCTGGAATAGTTTGTCTTTGTTGCTGTTCGTTGGCTTATTTATAGCTTCCCCATCCCTTGCGTGTCTCTGTGCCTCGAAACAGCAAGCGGTGCCGGGTCAGCTCCAGCTCCAGGCTTATCCCACTCAGGCAGAAAAGCCTCCAGTTTATGGATTGGTGTTGAAAACAGCAATTAGGCCATTATGGAGCCTTGAGGAAGGGGGAGAGAGTTTGATTTCTGCACTTGACCCGTGATTTCTGCGGGGCTGAGTGCTTGTGCTGCGGGTGCATCACGGAAACTTCGATGGAGATGAGTGGAGCTAATTTTAACTGTCCGCCTCGCTGAGGTGTGGGAACGAGGCAGGAAAATGCCTCAAGCCTTGTTCCTGCTCCTGGGCTGTGTTTTGGGATGTTTTTTTTTTTCACTTGTTTCTGCAGAAACTCGTTAACCTAGAAATTAAAACCAGCCCCAGCACCGTGGCAAGGCAGAGCCAGGGCTCACAACCAACCAAGCATCAGAGCGCCCCAGCTGCAGCAGGACGTTCAGGGTGTGTGAATCAACACCATTTCCTACCCTTCTTGAGCTGCTATTGAAGTATTTGAGAATCTTTAAGTGTTCTTTGTGGCTGACTGAATTGTTTCTCTTGATCTCAGGGTTCAGGAACCTGAGTTTTGCACAGGAGGCCGTAGTGAACCCGGAGCAAGGAAGAGAAATCACTGGCAATGATGGTCTGTGCGAGGAGGCAGTAAGCCCAGGGGGCTGATCCTGCACCCCACACGTGGTAAGTGGGTCCCCGTGCCCCTAAACTGCGTTGTTCAGAGATTTGCCTGCTCTGACTGTAGGAATGAGCAGTAAAGCAGGGAACCAAGTGGTATTTGTGCCAGTGTAGTGCAGGGCTGGATCCTGCCCCTGTAAAATACCCCTTTATGGTTATTTCTGTAGCAGAAATTACAGGGCTGTTATTCTCTGGCATGCTTAAATAAAGGGGGTGAAAAGAGCAGTGGTGGCAGCCTTGGGGCTGAGGCTGAGCCCTGCCTGGGGTCTGCCCCATGGCAGGGTGGGCACACATCCTGGTGCCATCCCGCTGCTGCCCTTGGCTTTATGGATGAATAAATTAATCCATACAATAACAACCTGTGGGAGGAAATCCTGCTCTCCAGGGAAGCCCACTGAGCTTCTGTGTGTTTGCAGGTCCCAGCATGGCCAGGATGAGGCCATTGGTCACACCATGCCATCATGCATCCCCAGTAGCTCTCCCACCCTGCAGCCCCACTCCTGTGACAGAGGCTGTGGCCACCGTGTGCCTGTGGCGCTGCAGGACCCCCCGGCGCTGAGCCCCCACTGCCCCAGCATGGCCTCGCTCATCGTGGTGACCGAGCATGACACAACAGAGAGCGTGGGCGAGGAGGAGGAGATGAACGTGTCCGGTAGCAAGGGCTTTGGGGACATCCAGGAGCCCAGGGCAAAGCTGCACCTCTCCGGCCGAAAGCTGTCCCTGCAGGAGCGGTCGCAGCTGGCCCACTCCCCCGGGAGCAGCGATAGCACCAACGAGCGCTTCATCTACCCATCCCTGCCGTACTCCCCAGTGACATCCCCACACTCCTCCCCACGGCTGCCACGGCGGCCGACGGTGGAGTCGAACCGCGTGTCCATCACAGGGCTGCAGGTGAGGGGGGATAAACACTTGTACACGTGTTTGTTCTCCTGTGGTATTCCTTCTTGCTTGGTTTTTTGGGAGCAAACCCCATGGCATCTTGTGGTGGGTGGTGGTGGGACATCCTGCGCCATCCTGGGCTATAGAGACAGCACTGGGGAGGTGGGACCCAACAGCTCACCACAATTTGTGCCTGTTGCAGATAGCACCAGGCTGTGTTTTGGGGATGCTGTTGGCACGCTGTGATTTTCATCATCTCCCAGTGAAAAAGAAAGAGAAAAACCCACTGAGATCTAAAGAGAGAAGGGCCCTGCCTGCCCCAGCTTGCCAGTGCTGCCATGAAATAGCCACCAAGTGCTTTGCCCATAAGAAATACTCAGCACCAAGTCACTGGCATTAAAGCTCTGGGGCTCTCCCCACCACCACGTGCCTCTGGTGCACTCCTGTTCCACATGAGCAGACAATATGGCCTGCTGGGCTGTTAACACTCACAATTAGCTGCTTATAAACACACAACACGTGGCTGGTGCTTATGGTTCACGGATCAAAGCTGCCCAGCCCTGAGCAGAGCAGGATGAGTTTGCACATAGTTTTACTGGAGATTGCAAAGGGACAGAGTGAATGCAAGTGGTTTCGTGGCTCATGTCAGATCCCCCTTTTCTCTCCCCGCAGGACTGTGTGCAGCTCAACCAGTACAAGCTGAAGGATGAAATTGGGAAGGTGAATATGGGCTGGGTTTGGGGTGGGATGGGGGGATTTAGGATGGTGCTGATGGAATTGTATTTATCTTTAAAATTATTATTAATTCTTCTTATTAATATTAATTATTATTACTTAAAATTATTATTAATAAATTCCTCCCTTTAACATTAATTAAAAGCTTTGTCCCTTTCTAGGGCTCCTATGGGGTAGTGAAGCTGGCCTACAACGAGGATGATAACACCTACTATGTGAGTAGTGCATGTTCCCAGAGCCCACAGAGAGGCAAGTGGGATGAGGTTGGATCCCCTCTGCTGACTCCCTGCTCAGCTCCATGCCAGCTCCATCCCACTAGCCCTGTTTTATCTCTGCTTTGCTCCAATTCCCATGTTTTTTCCCCTCTTACAGGCAATGAAGGTTCTCTCCAAAAAGAAGCTGATGAGGCAGGCGGGCTTCCCCCGTAAGTGGCAACAAAGCTTTGTGTTGTGGGGTGCTTTAGGGACCTTGGAGGTTCATTCCCAATTGGACACCCTATCTTTGCCTTTCTCACAGGCCGCCCACCGCCCCGCGGAGCCAAAGCTGCCTCCGAAGGTTGCCTGCAGCCCAAAGGGCCCATTGAACAGGTCTACCAGGAGATTGCCATCCTGAAGAAGCTGGACCACCCCAACGTGGTGAAGCTGGTGGAGGTGAGCATTGGCCAGCCCCTTCCAAAATCCACCTTGAGTGTGAAGGAGCCAGGATGCTGCGGGGATGGCCTTGGGCAGAGGGGCTGGGATGGCCTTGGCATGTCCTGCCTATGGGAGACTCCTGTTTTCCCTGTTTTAAAAGGGCTTTTTATTCTCATCTCCCAAAAGAGGATTTTTAATTCCCTGCTCACGAAGGAAAATGCAGAAAAATGTCACTTTCTTGGGGGAAACAAAGTGCTCAGAAGGGTTTTGAGGAGGAGCTGGTGTTTCTATGGGCTCTGTGGTGCAGCCACCCTGCCCTCCACCCACTGCCTGAGTGTCCATCAAGATTTAAGGATGTGCAGACTGGAGTTTATTTGGCTCGTAAATCAGATGATGCTTCCTGTGTGTTTTATATATTTACTTCCTTAAAGTACAGCTCTGTCTCCATCCTCTTGGGTATTTTCCCCATCCCTCCTGGGTAGAAGCTCAGAGATTAGCAGACGGTGCTAATGGTGCAGATGGTGCAGAACTGAGATGGCTGCTAAATAAAAAAACACCATGTTTTAATTTGCAAGGATTTTTGGGGCTGTTTAATTGCCTTTCTGCTTCTTTTGGCAGGTCTTGGATGATCCCAGTGAGGACCACCTGTACATGGGTAACTGGCCACTGCCCTGCGGTGCTTGTGGGGTGTCAGTGGGATGCGGTTTGGCAGGGCAAAAAGATGCTCCTGTGTTTTGGGATGACTGTTTTGGGGTTGGGTTTCTCTGGTGTGGCCTGGATGTGCCAGAGGAGCTAATTCCCTCCAATAGTCAGAGAAAATGGGATCCAGTCTGAGTTCAGAAAGGCGACTGAAGTGTCCTGTAACACTTTATAGGCTTTAACTGGACATCAGGGCTTGCTTGGCCATGGGAGGCACCAGTGTCATGTTCTCAGGCTGCTAGAAAACAACTTCATTTCTTTGGCTTCGAGAACAAAGCACATGTTAGCTATCCACAGTCCAAATGATGCATTTCCTAACCTCTCTTGCAGGCTGCAGTGGTTTGCTTGCTGTAAATGCACACACTTTTGGAGGAGGTGTTTCTTTTCCATCACTTATGTTCAGCCTCTGCCAGCAGAGGAGCATGTGATGCCTTCATGGCCAAATGCAGGGGTTTGCCTGGGGCTTTGCAGGCAAACTGGGGGGTTTAGTGGGTCAATTCCATGAGGCTGAAGCTGCAGCACTGATGAGGTAGTTGGCAGCATTCCCTCAACTGAAAATGGGAGCAACCAAAACACCATGTGCCTCGCATGAGGTGACATTTCCTTATTTTAAAAAATACATTATTTTTTAGCGGTTTTGTTATTAAAATAATTGCTTTGTGCTGAGATTGTGCTCGTAGGAGCTCTAACCTGGACGTGATCAGTAATCACCTTCTCTTTTGTGTTCCAGTGTTTGAACTGGTGAAGCAAGGGTGAGTATTGGATTCCAGATTTAAACCTACTACAGCATGAACAGGAGATGGGTTTGGTGGTGGCACAGCTCAGCCACCTGCGGCTGCTGCAGGACATAGAGAGGATGGGGAGGTTCACGGTGGGTCTCCTATGGGTTTGGGTCACATCTCCCCAGCCTGGTCACAGCTGTGTACACCCTGTGCCTGCCTTCAGGGCTTTGTGCTGTCAACAGATGGTAGTAAAGCCTCTGAGACCTGTTTTGGCACATCTGGATTGGGATCAAGCTTTATTCTCTGTTGCCTTTGCAGCCCTGTGATGGAAATCCCAACCCTGAAACCTCTCAGTGAGGACCAGGCTCGGTTCTACTTCCAGGATCTGATCAAGGGTATTGAATACTGTAAGTGTCTGCCAGAAGGATGGTATTCCTTACTGTTATTCTTTTCTAAACACATGGGGCTGCACTTTCTGCTGCTGTGCAGTGCTCTTTCTGATGGCACATGCTTCTGCACAGGGGTTTTTGAAGCTGGAGCTGTTCATGGTGTTAGCAGAAAGGCTTTGTGGCTCCTTTGCCGCAGAGCTGTGCTGCTGCTGAATCCCTCGTTTGTCCTCTGGCTGCAGTGCACTATCAAAAGATAATCCACCGGGATATCAAACCTTCCAACCTCCTCGTGGGGGAAGATGGGCACGTCAAGATTGCTGACTTTGGAGTCAGCAATGAGTTCAAGGGAGCTGATGCCCTCTTAACCAACACAGTGGGCACCCCTGCCTTCATGGCCCCAGAGACACTCTCGGAAACCAGGAAAATCTTCTCTGGAAAGGTATTTAATAGCAATTTGAGGGGTTTGGGACTGATCTTCTGTTCACCCACTGTCAGCTGCAGACCTAAATGTGCTTCTTTCCCTCTGCAGGCTTTGGATGTCTGGGCCATGGGGATCACTCTGTACTGCTTTGTGTTTGGGCAGGTAATGAGACTGAGTTTTCAGTGCTGTGGGTGGTTGGTGTGTGCCTCCCATGTACCAGATATGTGGTGGGATCTGCACTCCTGTTTGAGAATTTTATTCCAATGTTACTTTCACTGTGTTTAAAAGAAGACATCGATATAACAGGGAATCTTCTGGTATTTCCCTGTAACCCTCTTTCAAACACTATGAAATCCCAATGCTCAATTGGCTGCCCCACTGCTGCCTCTTATCAGAAGTTATGGCTTTTCTCATTGCTTCTTTCTTCATGGCAGTGCCCTTTTATGGATGAAAGGATCCTCAGTTTACACAATAAAATCAAGACCCAAACGCTGGAATTCCCAGACCAGTAAGTGCTGATAAACCACCCCTCCAGCCCTTATTTTAAAGCTCATTTTAGCCATTTCTGAGCTGCCTGGGTGGAGCTGGCCCTGCTGGGCTGTGGGTTTGCAAAATTCAGGCTCTGAGCCCTTCTGCTGGCCCTGGAAAACTTCCTTTGCATTAAACATGAAGGCAGCATCTCTTGGTTTGCAGTTGCTGAAGGAGTGACTGAAGCTGCAGAGGCGTTTGAGGGAACAGATTAACCTCAGCAGTTGCTGCCTGTTGGGTTTTAGCCTGGATGGAAGCGGTGTTGGGCTCTCCCAGCTCTGTACATGTGGGATCATGGTTTAGATTGCACAGGAAGGCGGTATTTTGCAGTACCCATCCCCTTCCCCATCTCATCTCTCTCCTCTCCTTTCCCCAGGCCAGAAGTTACAGACTTCTTGAAGGATTTGATTACGCGGATGCTGGATAAAAATCCTGAATCCAGGATTTCGGTCCCAGAAATCAAGGTATTGACCCAGCCCCCTGGTGTGGGCTGTGGCTTCACTTCTGTTGGGTTGTCCTTACTCGTCAATTTTTGGGAGTCAGTTTGATCGTGCCAGGCTAGGTCCTCCCCCTGTGCCCAGGTCCCTGGGCAGGTAAGTCCCAGCTCCTTCCCCTGCTCCAGGACCTGCTCAGCTTTGGGACCTTTGGTGCCTAGAGAAGCCACAGGCAAAAGGAAATCCCCTGAGCACAGTATTTCCTCTGCTACCAGGAAAGTACTGTGCAACAGCCTTTCGTAGGAGATTTCTGGTCCTGTGCCCCTGCAAGAGCCTGGAAGGGGCGAGAAGCTGAGAAAATGGAGACTAAGGTAGGGGGAAAGGATTGTGGGGGAATTGTGGAACCATTCTGTGCTCCTGCAGCTGGCCTGGACGCCTGGTGTATGGGCAAGGAGAAAGAGGAGCTTCTGCCTTCTGTCATGGATTAATTCAGGTCCAAGACTAGGGCTTGGTGGGTCCTCCTCATCACTACGGCTCATATGTATGGTCCAGGATAAATCGCTCTTGGCACTGTCATACAATCATAGAATAATTAGGGTTGGAAACAGCCTTAAGATGAACCTTAAAATCATCTAGTGCCAACCCCCTTGCAGTCATGTTAGACCAAGTCACTCTCATCTTACAGATGAAAATAGGTGAAAATTGGTCTTCTTCCCTAAAACCCACTGAGTCTCAGTGCAATAGGTCAGCAGTTGTGTAGATGGGGCCAGCTCTGGCTCTGGATGAGCCACACCACAGCATTTTCTGCTCCTGGTGGTGTTGGGGGGAGCTGGCTCACCAGTGAGGTGGCACATCTCTCCCCTGCTCCCTGGTCCTTCAGGAGCACGTAAGGGGCCGTAGCTTGGGCAAGGAGATGCGTTTGCCAGGCTTGTGTTGTTGAAGTCCTGAAAAAGAGGAAATCGTTCCTGACAGGCTGTGTTATTAATTGAAGTTGCACCCTTGGGTCACCAAGAACGGAGCGGAGCTGCTGCCCACGGAGGATGAGAACTGCACCCTCGTCGAGGTGACAGAGGAGGAGGTGGAGAATTCAGTCAAGCACATCCCCAGCCTGGCCACTGTGGTGAGTATGAGGGAGATAATGGTCTGTGGATGCACAGCCAGGTCCACGCTACCTCCACGGATGGCTCCAAGCAGCTGGAGGTTGCTGCAGAGAGGCAAAAGCATTTGGCAGGATTAGAGCAAAGACTTTCTCTCTCTCAGAAACAAGTGCTGCAAGATGGGGTCTCAGCATCTTGCTGGAGGTGGCCAAAGTATTTCAGAGTGGTCCCAAAGGGACCTGTCAGTGGGTTCCTGGTCTTCACGCTTGACCTGGCTGCCTAAATACCACTGTATTTGCTCAGGGCAAAAGAGCATCTGATCAGGTCCTGCCTGTGTTTGGGAGCCAGTGTTTTGGCCAGACACAAGGAGCTCCTGCCCTGCTCTGCCCATCCAGTCTTAGGGGCTGCAGGAGCTTCCTGGGATGAAGCTTTTATCTGGGCCACGGTGTGCTCCAGCCCCCGCCTGCAGCTATTCTCGGTGAACTCATCTCTTTTCAAGCTCATATTTTTATTCTCTGCAACCCACTGTGGTGGTGAGAACCACAGCGTAACCCTGCCTTGTGTGGGAAGTGAAATCATTGGGGGTTTTAAATCTAACAATTCCTTTGGATGTACTTATGCTGGAGAAGTGACCAGTCACAGTTCGCTGGCACAGTGTTATCTGCCTGTAGACACCCGGGCTGTGATTTGTCGAAGTACAGGCCTCCCTTTGAAGCCCCTTTTCTGTCTTGTGGCTGTGCCCACATCTGGCCCCGTTTCTGGAGCTCTCTCCCACTTCGGTACCCACATGAGCCTCTTCTACCACAGATATGTTAACATGCAAATGTGCCTTGTGCCACTCAAGCTGAAAGAGCAGATCTTGCTCTAATGAGATCACCACTGATAAGGGGGTTTCCACCTTTCTCCTGTTTGGAGGTGACTTGTGATGCAGTGGAGGATGCCTTGGTGCTCATTTAAATCTAGGTATGTTTATCACAGCTCAGGGCGACTGAGCTTTTACTTCAATTCTTGCATCTTAAATAACACCTCCAGGCAGAGCTTGTGCTTCCCATTTGCATTTGTTCTTCAGAATTACCCTGATCTTTGTGCATCCAATCGCAAGCATTAACACTGAGATTCACGTGGCTTTGACTTGCCTTGTGGGACCTTGATGGCATGTGCATTTCAGATATGTAAGAGATCTTGGTGCACTGTGGTGAGTAGATAAATAAGGCACAGAAGGATGAGAAGCAATATCAAATGGAGCCAGGGGTTCCCAAAGCAGGATGCACATGCTGAGGCAGGGCCAGTGCTGCTCACTGGTTGTTCTTTGCTCCCACCAGCAAAGTAAGTCAGGGGATGACTGGGAAGAACCCTGACACTCGCTCTGTTCCCAGCAGCCTAAGGCAAAACTGTGGTGGTTCCTTCCTTCCCTTCTCCCTCTCCAAATGAATTCCTCTGCCAGGTAATGATGGGGAACTCGGGATTTGCAGGCACTGGATGCAACAATCAGTAAAACCTATTTCTGGGGGAAAGAAACCTTCCCAAACTTGGCTTTGCTCTTCTTTCCAGCTTCTCACACCTAGTGTGTCTCTCATCTGTGTGTTCAGTTGTTGTACTGTGGGTTTCAGAGGATACAGCCCTTGTATTAAGCAGCTGCAGGCTTGTAAATGTTTCCTTCTGCTTTTTCGTTATAAGAGAACTTTGACTTGTTTTCACTTGGCCATGAGGATAGGATGTTCCTGTTGCTCTTGAATGACAGGAAAGCATCCTGATGAACTCCACTCTGGTCTTGCAGATCTTGGTTAAAACGATGATCCGAAAGCGATCCTTTGGGAACCCATTTGAGGGGAGCAGGAGGGAGGAGCGGTCGTTGTCTGCCCCCGGGAACCTGCTGCCGTAAGTGTCATCACTTCACCTTGACCTCAGATGATGTTTGCAGCTTGTCTTAATGGAAATTGTCCCTGAAAATCACTACAAAGAACAGGAGAATTTGAGCAGTTTGGCTTGAATCTTTCATGTGGGGCTGTGGCTGGGATGTTCACATACCCTCTGTGTGATCTGCAACTGCTGTGGGATGATGTTTTGTGATGTGATGTATCCTGCTACTGTAATAATCTGAAAAGCATCTTTCTATAGCACTTCCAGCTTGTTACAGGGGAGTTAGGAGGGGATAAGACACATGCTCAGGGTCCCAAAGCTCCCATGATGCTGGTGCTTCTGCTTTGGCTTTTGTAAGTCACTCAGCAATCATTTTGTTTCCTTTGAAAGTAGGAAACAAGGCAGTGAAGATAATCTGAAATGCAACGACTTGCCCAACGTAGGAGAGGAGGAACCTCTTTCATGAACATCAACTTTATGGTTCTGTTGAGCAGCTTGGTCCAGGGCACCTTACAAAGCGTGCAGCTGAGGATGAGTGGTATCAACAGAGCCTGCACCAAACACAGCATGACACGGCGCTATCTCAGTATAATGCTGGATGTAGAGCTTACATAGCAGCATGTTACAAGACATCTGACTACTTGTCATGAACATCGAGCATCTCCGATTGCTTGGACTGCTGAATTCCTATGGGAAAGGCGCTGGCTGGCAGCAGAGGTGAGCTTGTGTGGAGCAAAAAGAACCCAACAAAGCAGTCAAGCAAACATGCATTTGGAACTGCTTTTAATGCCAAATAGTTTCCAGGGACTGATGCCAGCATCCCAGGGGTGTTGTAGGCCCATCATGTAGGTGACACACACAACAGTAAAACTACACTTTGAGGGTTCACAGCCTGCTGGAAATGTTCTTGCATCTATTTCTCATCATTCTGGTTTGGTTTTAATTGACATCTTTTTAACTGCATGGGAACAAAGCAAAAGGCCTGCCTTTGTGAGCCAAACTGTACTAAAGCAGCATCTTCGGGACGCTTAGAAAGTGAGGTTAATTACCTCCCCATGTAATTAATGCCATTCCTAAGGTCTTGGTGTGATTAGGGCTTGGTAAGTTGAGTATTCAGTGTATGAAAGGAAAAGGTATTTAAGGGCTTAAGTTCAGTCTGAACTATTTTGCTGCAGACACAGGAGTGAAAGGTGGTGTTTAGCTGAATGTTTGTTTTCAACAGTGGGAGAAGCACTAATAACCGTTTGTTTCTAAGTCTTTTACTTGATCTAGGTAGATATATTATGAAATATAAAATTCAGGGTAAAATCCTTCACTTCCATGTACATTACATGGTTTACTACAATTAAAAATAATACAAGTTATGCTATTTTTTAAGTATAGATTTAGGGCTTGCTTAGAATTTAAGATCTTAATGAAATACTTAGATTAGGTAGTAATTTTCCAAACTCTTAATCTGGATTCTGGGGCCAATGCTATGTATTTTTGCAAGTTTGTTACCAGTAATTTGTGAATGCCTGTGGATCAGAGGCTTGTTAGTAAATTAAGTGTATACCTAATTCATGGATTGTTTCTTATGAAGAGCTCCTTCACCTTCAGTCAGATTACTCTGATTATTTTGTGGTGCTTGTAAAAAAAAAATAATTATCTATTGTGTGGTGGGAGAGATTCTGCTGTCCAGATTTGCTTGGACAAAGCTGGAGAATGGCAGAGTATGGATGAGCTGGAGAAGAATCAGGGTTTACTTGAGGAAAGGGGTCACGGTAAGTACAGCTGTTCTGTGGATGGAGCATGGGACTTGGGGGGTAAGATCTGGCAATGTCTGATGTGGTTGTGTGACCTTGAATGAAGTGTTTCAGTGACGGCATACCTGAAAGAGGGGGAGGATTCGCATGTCCCAAGCATGTAAGGGACTGCTAAGGTGTAATTCTTTGTCCTGAGGAAGAAGACAATAGGAGAGACCCAAGCATTTCAGTTAATGGTAAGACCTCTGCCTGCTAACCCTGACCACACTTCAGGAAGTGACCATCCCCTTGTCTTCCTTTACCTTGGGCAGCGTGCCAAGGTCCTTTTCCCCACTGCACCTTCCTGGTTAAGACAGGTGTTTGTTAAAACCAGGAGAGCATTAGCAAATGCACGGGTGCCTACATAAACTGGCCCTTACATCTTTTGATCGCTTGAATTAATGCTCTCCCTAAACCACAATTTATTACCAAAACACTTAGGGGCTGGTCTCTCTCCAAAGCCAGTGACAATGGTTTGTGGTTTAGGAGCAGTACTATGGAGTTTGGAGCCATAAGACATGCACTGTTTTCCTACCATTTTACTCAGAGGCTACACCAAAGCCCTGCAGCTTCAGCTATGAAAAAACCAAACAGGTAACTCGGGTGCCAGCACTACTACAGTTGCCTGCTCCCCCCTTCCTAAACAGGAATGCGTGTGAGGGGGCATCCCCTAACCCTGCAAACGGACTTGTTCTGCCAAAAAAAAAAAAAAAAAAAAAAAAAAAAAAAAATAAAAAAGA